>JAYRCO010000550.1:0-22457 GCA_037042815.1 Ceratobasidium papillatum
GTATAGCTCTCTTATTTGTCCTTCTCGCATTCTCCATCCAGAACACTATGTACCACAAGATATCACAAGAAAACGCGTACTCACCAACTACACGCCCTAAAAGTCAAAAAAAAATGGATGTGGACTAGTGAGAAAGGAGCAGGCTAGGATAGGTAAGCGAGTAATAAAGACAGCCAAGGGTTATCCACACGGGCAAAAGGTACAGAAAAGGGATGAGGTTCGCACAGTGCAGAGGTTTCAATAAGGTGGGAGGAGACGACAGGAATCAGGCGCGAGTGGCCCCTCGAGACCATAAGAGCCCGGCCCTAATGAGCTTATGTCAGCGTCTCCACTCCACATTGAAAGGCCGGATTTTCGGTTGCGAACCTGACCAATCAGAAGCGAGTGCAAGTTTGCTTCAGACTCACGTTCAACAAAACAGCTATTGTCCGACCGTACGGCGCTAGACGTGCATTGAAAACATACGCGTGTACAATAGATCGTGGCCTGTGCGGCCGAAGTGTTGCTCGTTCTAACAACTGTGTTTGGTTTGAACATATGCGTTTGTGGCTGAGTCTTGGCTGGCTATATCGCAAACGCGAGCGAGAACCCACACCTTCTCCACTTTTATTAATGAGTCTCGGAAATCTCTCATTACAATATCAAGGTGTCTTCGATCTAGCGCCTGACCCCCGCTAACCGGGAACACAACCGATCCCCAAGCCATTCAAGAGCGCGCGCGCCCCCCCCCCCCCACACACACACACACACCTCGAACAAACCCTTAGCTAAAAGCCTAGAGTATCCGAATTGCTCAATGGCTTCGACTCTCAATTGCTGCCCTGTTCGCTCTGTTATGAGACCTCCCATGTTTCGACAAGCATTCAAAACCAGTCGTAGCCCACAGGTATAGCACAATATGCTGAAATGGTATAGATCAATACCACAGCCAAACATATACGCTGAGGATATTTCATGGCATAGTCCCGATACTCGACTATAATGATAAATCAAACGCCGGACCAACTCCCAATGATCTGAAAGCTGTTGAAGGTACCAGGGGTTGTTTGAGAAAAGGAGGGTATCCCAGAAGATACTTGTATAACGGCCCAGGATCAGTTCTACACGCAAGAGGGCGATGATGAAGAGGCTGATAATCCTTTTCTGCCTCCACCTCTGAACACGGATATTGAAGATTCAGCTCCTTTAATGTTGCATGATGCTCAGAGCCAACTGGATAAGATTCGAATCCCTCGCGGGATTAGGTCTATTGCTTGTACACTCGATTATTATCCGCATGTATGCTAAGATTCTTGCCATCTACTATATTGAATTTTTTCGTCGCCTTCCATGGAGGCCTTCTTAGTCTGCTTTGTCATATTGCATTCAAGCTTGTCACGTGCCAAAGTGGATCTTGGTGGGCTAAGTAGTCTACCACAACCAGACCTTTTGGTTGCGGATCGACGCACCTTGGTACAGTTTCATATATATGCTTATGAGCTCCACTGATGATTTTTGATACTATTCCTGCTCTGCGTTTCTAGCTATGGATTTCTTGAGCTCTGGCGTGGCGCAGCATGTGGACTCCTCAGCCAGCGAGAGCTCTAAAGTTACCACGTCGGATACCGCTTACCACTCTGTTGGGGTAGACCTGCAGCACTCAGAAAAATGCTTGTTTGACATGTTTCTTAGTGTGATGCTTTCTCGCTGTCGCTCTGAGCCTACGCAGGTCTCTAGGAACCCGGAAGATAGCCTAGCTGCCCCTAGCATTCCACAATCTGCTGGAGAAATCACCCTGGAGAACTCTTCTATTGCCTTGAAAATCAACGGGACGGTCGAGACATCTGTGCTGTTAACAGATACCACATCTTCGGCACAAGAGCCTGATGAATGGGAACTCAATGACAGTGACCTGTTTCAACACTGCCTGCAGAAGGTCCTCCCGCTATGCAACAACACCGAGTTTCGGAACATGTTCAAACATTAGTGAGTACATTTATCTCTATTTCAGCGAAGCACTCAAGTACCGTGATACTCCAGCTGTGATACCCCTCCCAACAATCAGAGATACGCTCCGTTCACCGCAGCCTGCAACTATGCACTACAGCAGCTACAGGCTCTGGATGTTTCTCATCTTCGTTCTTCCGACTGCAACATCTTGTTTCATGTCAACCACCATGGACACATTTGTGGATATGGACAAGCTGGTAACGCACCTGATATCGCTATTGTTTCTCTCCCAGCTTCTAGGCTTGTTCATGAGGAGCCTGGTGCTAAATGGAGCGAAATGACGGATAAACGTTGTCAAGAGTATCCGCTACGCAGTTTCAAATGGCCAGAAGTCTTAGCGTTTGTCAAGTTCAAGGGGTTCGGTCCGATTCAAAGTAGGTTTTGTGAAGAGTTCGACCAGTCCTGCCACGCCGTGCACCCCGCCAAGACCATATCCAACGCGCAAGGACTCGGCGACTCGGCGATCCACGCTTCAGCTAATCCCAGCTCCCAGAGCTCTGCGTCGGGCAACTCTTCTCGCTCTCAAGGTGACGACGACGCTCGAACGCCGTACTCTGAAAATCGATCAGCAGTAACCCACGCTACTAGCGTTGGGACGCCAGCCAACAACCCGACCACTACACACAGGATATGGCGATTTTTCGACCAGTTTGATACTGCGATTCCTTTCGAGCAAACAGGTTCCAAAAGGCGACGATCGAGCCACTGGCAAGACACTGGGAGGGGTCTGACACAGTCCGGCGGGTACGCTGCCGAAATGCTCAGCGCCGTGGCTGGCAGGACACATGCGATCGGTCTTTTTGTTGTCGGTAAGTGTATAGTCTCCATGCTCATAAACGGTAGAGCTGACGCTGCTGTGGCCAGACCAAGTCGTCTGGGTTTGGTGGTACGATCGGCAGGGTGCGATCCAAACCACCGGTATCGATCTTGTGCTCGACCTGCCTCGTTTCGTGGTCTTGCTCCTAGCTTTCCAAAGGTTCAGCCGTGCCGACTGGGGATACCACCCAGAGCTTGATCCAGAACCCGGATTTGAGGTGGAAGCCATGGACACAAGCGCTACTGCTAATTCTAGAGATATCCAGTTTGAGGAGTTGGGTCTCTCTGTCGACCTCAGCAGTCCAATCTACAGCACATTCTCTCTCGTTGGACGTGGTACCAACGTTCTCGTCACAGAGAGCACTCACCCGAGTGTCGCCAGCACATCTCTGGGCCTCAAACTGAGCTGGTTGAACAAGGCGCGGGCATCGGAGAGGTCGATCATCGAGCATGTGATTAAGGGGGCACCCAGCGCAGAGAACCACCTGCCCAAGGTATTTGCCTCGCGCGACATCCACGACACCGAGGTGATCCGAGCTCGACTGGGGATCCATGAAAAATCGCGGAGGTCGTTTCGTGTGCTTCGAATGGCCGTCTTTGAACGTTTGGTTCCACTCGCCAGCGTCTCTGGTCTCACCCGTATTAGTGCATATGTGCAGTGCTTAAAGTGTGAGTTGTGTTCTGTTTGCTTCTGGGTGGTATATGACGCCGGCTGTTCTCCAGGTCATTACTTGGTCTGGCAAGCTGGCGTCCAGCATCGCGATCTGAGTATGTCGAACTTGATGGTTCGGCGGCGGGGAGACGACGACCTTGGCGTACTGAACGACTGGGACCTTTCCTTCGTCAAGCACCTGTGCATAGAAACCAACAAGCATACCGGAACCCTTCCTTTCTTGTCGCTAGACCTGCTCCAGCCTGCGTGCCGGGAAGGGAAGATCACTGTGGAGTATCGACACGACCTGGAATCGTTCGTCTGGATCATATATTGGCTTGCTAGGTGTTCTAAGTCTTCCGACGGCAGTCCACCAGCAGACCTCCTAGAATGGGGAACCAGTGTTCGTACCTGCTATCTAGAGAAGTCAGTATTTCTCAAGGGTTTCGAGCCTGATCCTTCGCCCGCGACCATCGAATGGCAGGTTGCGACACCACTGCTCTCTGAGCTCCAGTTTGAGGATGCACGGCGGTACTACTCCAAGACAAAGCGGGATATGGGTGACGCCATTGAACATCAGCCTGAATCGGATAGACAGCTGCTCGACAGATTTCTACAGCTAATTCCGCCAAACCTGTCTGTGGATTATCAGATACCAAACGACCCTGTTGTAGATTAGCTCGTATTATTTGCGACTTTTCTGAAGCTAGCGTAATACCACGCTTGATATAAAAACGTGCACATGTGAATCAATGTTGTTCGCTCTCTTTTATTCGTTCCTTGAATTCGAGTAAAACGAAATAACTTCGCGACATGCTGGATGGCACAAGAAAGTACAACAAGCCAGGAAAGATATCATTGTGAGAGCAACAGGACGAGAGCAAAAAGTTAATTATAATCCTACAAGTACAGAGCGAGGTGCGGGATATCTGAACTAATAATTACTGTGATTCGAAACCAAGCCATTGCGAGATATGTCCATCCTTCAACCAGCACCTCCCTCTTCCTCTCCCTCTTCCCCATCGAACAAATTCTCGGCCAAAAAGTCTGGAATATCCGATCCTTCGCTTGACGCTTCAGACTCTTCGTCGCTGTCCTCTCCGTTCGCTTGTCCGTTCTCGGGCGAGGCCACCACGACCTCGTCAGCAGCGGTAGCAACCTCATCGGCCGTATCGATATCGACCTCGTTGTTCAGTCGACTCGAACCACGCATCTCGGACAGCCGTTTTCGTTTTGCGAGAGGTGAGCGTGTGAGAGAATCTTCTGCATCAGAGCCAGAGACTGACGTCGTGATACTCGGCGTCGTACTTCGCTGTCGTTTGAGGGGCTGGGAAGATGGCTGTGGCTGTGGTTGTGGAGCGGGTGTACCATTTCGAGATGTTTTTGCACTACTACACCACAGTCAATAGAGAAAAATCTGGGAAATAAAACATAAACACACCTAACACCGCTGACGCTCCCATCGTCCGTCTCAGTGTCCGAGTCCATCAAATCATCAATCTCGGCCTGCCAATCAAACCCACGTAAAATCTCATCGACCTTTTCCCGAGACTCTTCATCCACAACAACCTCGCTCGGCTGGTCACTTTCAACCCCATTCATCGCCTCCCGATTTTCGTTTTCTCTCCCTTCATTCGACCCGTTGGGATTCGCAGCCTCTCGTCGCTTGAGAAATTCCTCGAGGTCTCCAAGTTCAAGAAAAAACTCTTCTTCGGGCGGACGGGACCAAGTGGTGACGACCCGATGAAGCCACTCGGGTCGGACAATCGCGATATTGCCTCGTGCACGCGCTTGGTTTACCTTTTCGGTTCCTCGCTATCAAGAGTGATCAATACTTGTGCTTAGGAACGAATAAAACGAGAACTCACCTTGGCAGCAACAACATGCGTAATCTGCGGTCCAAGTTTCGTATAACACCTCGCACCGAAAATCTCGCTCTGGCGCCAATAATCGGTCCTACATCACCGCTATTAGCCATTTTCCTAATCTACCTTTTCTCATTGGTGTACTTACTTTGAAGGATCCACGTTGATCGGAATCACACTCGAAAATAGTATATGCACCCCATCGAGAACTCGACGTTTGATGGCGGGTATAATTCGCTATTTTAGGATAAAACAAATGAGTAAGATGCAGATGCAGATGTAGGTTGGGACAAGGGGGAGGTTTACCTGGACGTTGAAACCCCTGTTGTTCACGTTTGAGATTTGCTGGTTGCCTCCGACCCATTCGGTTTGATAAGCTTGGAAGAACCGGGTATGAATCTCGTCCAGAACCTACATAATCAAAAGTAAGCCCATCATCCAAACGAAAAAAAAAATGAACGAAAACGCACAGAATAAATCCGATCCAACTCCCGATCATCATCCCTCAACAACGCTCTCCCACCCCTACTCCCCTCAGCAACAACCTGCCCCTCACTAGCAGCACTCCCTTGCTTCTTATCCTCCCCCTCCCCACCCAACGCCTCCTGCTTCTTCGCCAACGGCCGTTCCTCTCGCACAACCTCAATAATACTCCCCCGCACAGCTTCTTCCCCATTTCCTTCGCCTTTGGCTTCCAACTTGGCGCGCGCAGACGTGAGCGTGGCGGATTCTTCGAGTGTGGGTGTGGGAGAGGACAAGTCTGGCAAGTCGATTGATAGGACTGGAGGGCTCGTGTCGTCTGGTTCGGGATCGGTTGGTGCTGCTGGGGTTGGAGGTTCGCTTGGTGTGGGGTCTAGGACTGCTGTGTTGGGTGGCTCTGGTTCCGGCTGTGGTGCTGGTTCGGGTGGTGGGGTGGTTGTCTTTTTGGGTGTCTCGTCGGCATCGGGTTTTGGAGCAGGGGCAGGGGTGGGTGTAGGAGCGGGTGGCGCAGTGGCGCCTGGTGGGAGCTGCAGGGCATCTTGCTGTTTAGGCAACAACCCAGCATTGATATCTCCAATCCCCACAAAAAAGTCATCTAAACCAATCATACATAAGCAAAATCGAACAAAAAACAAGAAGCAAGAGACATACACGGAATAACCTTGACCAAATTATTCTGATGCGTATCCCAAACGTCTGCCCTGTCGTCGATGATCACAACCATGGACTGGTCGACCGGAAACAGTCGTTCGATGTTCTTGTGCGTCATGCCTAGGACGTTTCAGCACACGTTTAAGATAATAGAAAAGGATAAAGGGGACTCACTCCCGCTCTCGTCCCGACTGAGTATACGACCGCCAAAGATCGAGCCTTCGGGATCAATCGCAGCACACACTTCCATCGCATACGCACGCGTGCCCATCGTATACACATGCATCTCAAACTTGGTCGACAACTCTTTAAGAAACGTGTCCAACCCAGGTCTCGCATCCCTCATCAGCTCCAGCTCCAACACCACCATAGGACCCGACCAAACTCACCTAGGCTTGATATAATACCAACACCCCTCGGGACTCGACCCGTCCGCCAAGACAAAACTCTTGACGTCCCGCAAAGCCGGCCAATTCGGATTCGGCTCGCCCTGGGCCATCCAGTCGCGTACGGTGGGGTCGACCGTGGCGTGGACGACCGTCTGGTCCAGATCGACGATGAGCGAGAGCTTGCGGGCGCCGACGAGCCTCTCGGCCGTCTCCCGCTCGATCCGATGCGCTTCTTCGTGCGAGACGGTCGGCCCATCGGCGTCGTGGGTGAGCCGGACGCCGTAGGACCCCACGTCGTCGCCGCACTGCGCACACATCCCGCCGTACTCGACCGGATGACGACACGGTTCAAGTCTCGCTATCGGCATCTTCTCGTCTGTCACCACTACCCCCTGTTCGACTTCCCACCGCGCAAGTGTGCCTCCGTATGGCATAATAACATGACCACGAGCCGGGGGCGGGTATACGATACCTGGCTTGCGAGGCGGCCGGCTCCATGAAAACAGCCGAGTGCCCTTGGAGACCATATCCTCGCCCGCACTCGTATGAATCGCATCGAGCACGACAGGGCATCGTATACCCACAGCTCCGAGACTCAGAGTATCAGACATCGTCGTACAGTGTAGGTCACGTGAGAACAACAATCACACCCAGTCCCCATTAACAATTCATTTTCACTCGGATTAAAAGTACAGGCTCGCAGCAAATACAACTGCGCAGGGTCAAAGTGTCAGTGTTGGACTTGGAATAGGGGGATTAGACTTACTATCTCGTTTAATTTTCACTTGGGCGTCTTCCATCTTTTTGAACAACTCGGCGTCTCCGATCACTCGCGCCGCATCTCGTACCTCTCGACACGTCTCGTCCAGCCGAGTGATCACACGAACAATCGTTCCCTCTGCCACATCCGTCAACGTTATAATCTTCTCAAACGGCTGCCAGCACCATCAGCTCCCACTTCTTCAATCCCGGCAAGTAAACAAGACTCACAGTTCCCTTTGCCCACTCGTACACAACCTCGACCAACCCAAAGTTAAGTTTAGCCGCAGCATCCGCATCAGGGACTTTATTCGCAAGCTGTCTCCTTCCTACCCGATCCGCAAGTTTTATAACCTCGTCTCGCCCAGCTTCGAGTTTCGGTGGGATAACAGGGTCGATTTCCGTTTTGTCTTGGAACAGGAAACAAGATAATAGTGCGACGACTTCTTCGGGTTCGTATGATGCGAACATGTTGTCCAATATCATTTCGGTCAAGATTAACTCGTTTACCGAGTTGACCTAGTGCAGAGTTAGTCAAAGGATGTAGGTTGATATGGAGAGAACACACCTCACACGCAACTCGGCCTTTCAACAGCACAGTCTGATTGTCGTCAATCAGCCTCAAATCTTTTAACACCTGCACCCTCTGCTCATAATCCGGCAAAAGCTCCAGGTTTTGATCGCTCAGCTTGAACTTGAGTTCCTGGATTCGGTCCTGGAGCGCTCGTTGGTGGTGTAGTGTTGCGTACTGTTCCAAACTCACATTAGCGCCAAGATTACACCAAAGAGAGCAAGGAACGGGGGACTAACATGTTCACCGAAATCTGGGCACTCGACACAAACCATCTTCTCCAACCTCTTCTTCCGACTCTCCCTCGCACCATTCGTATCCTGAAACTCGATAGATTTGACCTTCCATTCGATCTCTTGGAGCTCCTTCCCAGTATACTTCATCAACTCTTGAGCAACAGATTCCATTGTCGATATCTTATGCTGGTCCACAATCCGGCTGACTTCGATATCCTATCACGAAATTTAGCAGAGAAAGAGGAAGGGAAATGGGAAAGAAATAACGTACTTTAAGGACTGTATCCGTCACCATGTATATACTCTTCAACCCAATCTCAACCAACTCGTATGTCCCCCCGTCTTGAGGCGGTTCAACAGACCTGATCCACCGAGGCGGAGGTTTCTCTGAATCTAAAGATAACACATTAACAGCCAGCCCAAGTAGAACACAAAAGAAGCTCACCCCGAGCACGGCCCTTGGTCTCCCGATCCACCAACGCTAAAGCATAATACGTCCTCTCTCCTCCACGTCCCATACCCTGAGGCGCATTTTTCAAGAATATAGCAAGGTTCCCGGGGAAATGCTGCGCATATATGCATCAGTCCAACCCATCCAATCGAATGTTATGTTGAAAATGCTCACCCCATCTTGAAGTACAATTACCCGACCAGGTTGAAGCGACTTGGATCCTTGAGCTTGTTGAACCGCAAGTTGAAGAATCTGATGATTGAACGCGACGAGATCGCTCGCAAGGTCATAGTACAGATATATATCCTCCAAACACATTTCGCAGTTGACGTTTGGAAGTTGGGCTAACATCGCTTCAGCCTACACACCTAGAATTAGAACCCTCATCCTAAAAAATGATGGGCAAGGACTGACTTGTACGACCTGCTTCTGCTGCTCAGGCAACATCATCTGCGACGAGTTTTCCGAAAAACTACGCTTGATCATTTCTTCCACTTTGAGCGCCTCGACGCGTAACAAGTTCAAGATCATGTTATACGTCAGTCGAAACTGGGATTGCAGTTTTCCTGGTGTGCCGAGTATCATTCGGGTCAATGTTCCTGCCTAAATACCCCGCCGCTTCAATACCTCTTCAAACCCAGGATAACAAAAAGAAATAGGACTCACATCGGGCAACTCATCACTGGACACAATAAGAACCACACCCGTATCGTCCAACCCACGTCTTCCAGCTCTTCCAGACATCTGCGTATACTCTCCAGGTAATATGTCCCTAAAACTCTTGCCGTCATGTTTCCGGATACCTGAAAACACGACTGAGCGCGCGGGCATGTTTACTCCCATTGCGAATGTTTCAGTCGCGAATAGGACTTTGACGAGGCCGCGCGCAAAGAGGATTTCGACTACCTATGCAATCGATCATTTAGTAGGGTTAAACACGACTAGAGAGGAATGGTACCTCTTTAACGAGTGGAAGGAGACCACCGTGATGCACGCCAATTCCTCGACTCAATAGATCTCGCATACGTCCAATCTGCGGCAACTTCTTGTCAGTCCCTACACTCTTGCTCATCAATACCATCCGCCGGACTCAAAAAGGCAACACACCTTTCAACCTGCCCAACGCCCGTTCCCAAACCAGATGTACCTCACTCCTCTCCTTGGCATCACAAAGATCCGTCGAACTCAACGTCGCGGCGTTCTCCTCACACCGGCGTTTGGACAACGTAAACACCACAACTGGCAACAGGCTCTTTTTGCGCAAATGCCCCACGAGATGAACCCAGAGGTTCTTGTCCTGCTGTTGATGCGACCGAGGACCGGACGAGCCCATATGAGATCCACCTCGGCTGGGTGCTCCACCTCGTTGTCCACCCCGTTGAGGCGGACCTCCACGGCCGCCTCCACCACCACGTTGTTGGGCACCTCCACGCTGCTGAGCGCCTCCACGTTGTTGAGCACCGCCTCGTGCACCGACGCGTTGGACAGGTGGGAGTCCGGCTGCTTCACGTTCTTTGTCTTGTTTGCGTCGGAGGGCTTCGCCAGCGTCTTTGTATCTGGAAAGGTCTAATGTAAGCTTTAAACTCACGCACAGAGTTTGACAAAGTGGTGTACCCAGTTGTGAGAAACTTGCCGCCCGAGTCGACGATTTTATACATCTCACGACCCGCATATAGGTAGTGCTCAAGCGGGACAGGGCGTTTGGGTGTGCTGATCACATAGATGTCTTTCTTCTTGGTTCGCCTGGATTCAGGTATAAATATACTACTCGCAGCAAATAGTCTGAAACTCACCCAACCCATTCCGCAAACTCTTTCGTGTTAGGCACTGTAGCAGACAAGAGAATAATGTTGACATGGTCTGGCAACATAATGATAACTTCTTCCCAAACTACACCTCGCTACATCCCCAGTCAACCCTTGCAGCTCGGTTTGAGAATAGAATACTCACCTCGGCGTCATTAACATAATGAACCTCATCAAATACCACAAACTCGACATCCCGAATCAGATCCGCACCCTTGTACAACATCGAGCGTAGAATCTCAGTCGTCATAATCAAACAGCTCGCCTCAGGGTTGATCTGTACATCTCCGGTTAGAATGCCCACGTTGGAAGTTCCAAACGTGGTCTTGAAATCGCGGTATTTTTGGTTGGAAAGGGCCTTGATTGGGGAGGTATATATTGTTCTGTTTAATTAGAGGTTAGGCGATGGGGATTGGAGTTAGAAGGGCTGAATGTACCGAGTCATATGCTTAGAGGCAAGACCGATGGCATACTCTGCAACGACCGTCTTTCCGGCGCTCGTATGCGCCGCAACAAATACGCTATCGCCCATTTCCAGGTGATATACTGCCTCTTTTTGGAACGTATCAAGTTCAAAGGGATACTAGAGCGGTGTCAGCAGAGTTATTAGAATTAATACGCGATCTGCGTACCTTGTGTGCCATATCAGGCACCAGTTCATGAAAGTTGTTGAACGGCTTGTCCACATTGACAACATGTGCCCAGTCCTTCTTCGCTACTGGTGCCGGAGCACGACGCCGTGGTACAGCCTTTGCTCCAATGCCCTACGCCACCCATTGAAATTAAGTGAGACAATACTGGTAGATGCACATACATCTGTAGGCAACAAAAAGTCGTCTACTTCGTCTGAACCAACAGGAGCGCCAGAGATAGCCAGATGGTTGTTCTGTTGACCTGGTCGTTGTGGGACCGAGGTTGAAGTAGACGCAACCTAGGGAACGGGGGTTATCAGATGTATTTAAGCCGGCCAAATGAACTCACCTGCTCGTCATCAGGTAGATCGCTAAACACCACGACCGCATCCGGAACCTCTCCATCTAGTTTCAGGCCTCTCGAGAACCCAGGCGGAACGGTCCGTAATGTTTCTATACGATTTCTGGATTAGTACAATCGTACCCTGTGTATCTGACACTCACCCGAATCCAAATCGACAAAATCGCCGTGTCCTTCTTTGGTGTTGTCAAAAGCGTCTTCGAGTCCTCCTGGTTTGAATGGGAAGTTCCCAGAATGGCCGCGCACGAAATCTGCCCGTGCGCCTGGTGCTCGAAGGAGAGACGTAGACGTATGTGCTGATGGTCGATCTCGTGGAACGGTGACCTATGGATACGTGCCTGGTGTTAATGAATCCTCCTTCAGTTAACCGATGTACGTACTTCTTTGTATCCAACAATTCTACCGTCTAACCCAGCGCGCTCAAACACCAACTTGGTAGGCGCAGGCATACGCTCAAAAGCAAGCAGGTCCGAGATCACAAGTTCATCCTTCCAATGTCTACCCTCCACCCAAATTCAATACACAATCTCTCTACACATTTGATCCCACTCACATCTGATACGTTGGCAACCAATGCTTAGGCAGCGTCGTTCGTGGAGTTAAATACTCCTCCTCCATAGCTTTGTGTATCTCCTCCTTGGTTGGAAGCTTGTCCAACCCAAGTCGTTTGAGAAGTTCATCCGCGTCATTTGAATCGGGATACGCGATTTGTTCGTCAATGTTGCGGTCCCGGGTGGTCATCGTTGAGGATGAGCCTCTAATTTAAATTGACCCGGTTCGGGGAGCGGACCCTGAGAGGCCCCTATTTGAGTTGGACCGCGCTTGTTGCTTGCCATCCACCACAGTTCTGCACACTCGTTCACATTGTTGTCATGTCTGGACGATACCCTACTTCTCTTGCGTCCACTCCTGCTAGTTCGCCCAATAAGTCTGGCTTCTTGAGTCCAGCAGCAAAGCAGGCCAAATCGCGGGCACGGCGCGAGCCATCAGGTAGGCACTATTGCACACAAGCTTGGATACGCGTTAATAAACCCGACGTTCGACAGGTGTATTCTCTCTCTTTCAGACATCACAGATACAACAATTCAAAGAGGCGTTTTCACTCATTGACCAAGATGGAGACGGGATTGTAGACGAGGCGGACTTGAAGAATATATTTGGTAGTCTTGGTACGTCAAGCTCCTCCATGACTTATTACTGCTACCAATATTCTATCAATATCAGGCATTGTACCTACCCAACGCATGCTGGATTCCCTCCTTACCGCACGTCCAGGCGGAGGTTCTAACATTATGCCTCATCCCGCCGACCATTCATCTCGAAACCCCGGCCCCAAAGAACGAGGGGTCAACTTCACTATGTTCTTGACTATGATGGGCGAGCATTTGCTTGAACTCGACCCAGAGGCGGAGCTGGTTGAGGCCTTCGAGTGCTTTGACGATGGAGACACTGGATTTGTCAAAGGCGACGAGATACGCAAGTGGTTAAGGGATGTTGGTGACCGTATGAGCGATGATGAGGTGTGTTTCTTGCTTGGTCGACGCGTTCGTATGCTGAGTTTCATTTAGATTGAACGATTCTTGAAAGGTCCGTTTATGGATCGGCAAGGAAACTTCAACTACCGGGTATGTTTATTTGTTGCTCATGGAATAGCGCGACTGACACAGGAGCTCAGGAATGGGTCAAAGTCCTGCGAGTCAACGAAGAGACTGAAGGCGATTCCTAATTTACTAGCATCTTGTATCTCTTTGCGTATTGTATTTTGGGACTCATGTATTGTATACCATAAGACATTCTGACTTTCGATGCCATTAATGAAAAGCACAAATACGAGCGATATAATAATAGCACAACACCGAGTAACGCACAGCATAATCCAACAAGATAATAAGACACCGGCCCCTCTACTCCGTAATGAGCTCCGACACGCTCCAGTCCTCGAAGCTCCCATCAGGAAGGTATCGTCGGATAACAAGCGGGATTTTTCGTTGAGCGAGCTCCTTGATGGCAATTTGCAGAGGGTCCGACTCGCCGTCGAGGGGAACAAGCACTGGTGCGTTCATGCTAGACATGGCACAAAGTTAGAACTCCCTGAGAATCACCAGCCACCAAGCGTGCTATCCTCGAGTCGAAGAGTACGCACCTGATCTGCAATGCGCGTGTACCCAATATCCTAGCTCGCTCATACTTGGTTAGGTACGGCGTAGTGATTCGCTCCTTGTTTGGCTGTCGCTGCTGCTCAACCACGCCGAGATCCTGCCTTTGGCCTGGCTGTTGGTCCACGTCCATGGCGGACGCATCTACAGCCCCCTCTGCGTTTTCTCCTTGTTCTCCATTCAGCAAGTCATAGCCTGGGTCCTCGTCTTCCTATAGGCAGAGGTAAACTTTGCAAATCGGAGTACGAGCAAAACTCTTACTGGAGCTGGCTCGTCATAGGTGCTGAAATCTATGAGCAAAATGCAATACTATTGGCATTGATTACACCTACTCATTCAGGCCTCCATCAAAGTCATCATCACCTCCGCCACCATAGTCCGACATTGTGCCAAGTCAAAAATGTGAGTCGAGGACAAGAAGGTCCTGTTGAAAATTCACGTGAGCTGACTCAGCGCCACGTGATCAGTCGGATCGCCGCTGATCATCGCAAAACGTTGCGCGTTCTGCCCACCACCACACCCATCTGGCCAGCTCGACCAGGTCCCATCGCCCCCTTGGCAGCCCCCCATCTGATGCCGATAGCATATCGACAGCCTATTGAATGATCTTCAAGAAGCACCCATCCCATCGCTGTTGACGTCAAACCTGCAGGCATCCCCGACTTCCCAAACTCGTGTCCAGACAACCCTGTAATCTCATTTGTACCCCCCATATACATCCACCAATAGCGACCTTACTCCTATCTCGGCCGCTCGCTCCTAACGCCTAGGTCCCATCGCTTCGCACGGGCATCCAAACGGACTACTCGGCCTGTGGGAGGGAGGAGCCATCCTATCTATCACGTCTAGACTCCAAGACTATCCTTACCTGTCGATTATGTACAGCGCCGACATCGCTCAGCTTTACGCTATCCAAACGTATCCCAAATGAACATCCGCATACACCATATGACTCCTGCTGCAAGCAGCCCACGCGCATCCAGATCTCGGTAACCTCCCTAATCGCGTGCATAGAACACACGAGGAGTTTTCCGGGTCGCATCTAATCCTATCTGCCCGATGCTTCGATCGCATGTCGGGGTCGCTGTCTGTCGTGTGGTGCTAAGCTTTGCGCCCTCCCGACTGCGCTCCACTGTCACTGTGGCGCGGCCGCATCTCGTGAAGGAGTGAATGGAGCCCGTCGGCATTCGGCGCTAATCACCCCGTTCGACTAGACGTTGCTTTTTGGGGTGACGGCGCATCCTTCCATTCATTCTAGTCCGGGCTCGAGACTCGTGTAAACGGCAGCGCCAGAGGAATGTGCCAGGCACTAGCTGATCTGGCTCAATTCATTCCGAAGGGATGTTCAGGCCGGATGTGCGTCTAGGACAACTGGTTGGTAACTCGACCTCACAGCTGGAACTTGCCGTTCTCTGGCCGCATGCCTCAGGATGTATTTGTCTATGCTCACAGCCTGGACATGCGGGGGTTATTCCATGGGCGACATTACGCCTATTTACCTCCGCTGACGCAAGAGCGGCGCCCCGGACGTCGGCAAAAAAGAAATCTACGATTTTCTCCGTCGACTGTGAGGAGGCGGGGTCGGGTCTGTCGGCTGCGGATTTCATTGTGGACATTTGCATTCTGGAGAGGTACTCGAACCGTGCCACCCCCGATTCTCAGCTGACGCTCGAAGAGAAGACACCTTTTTATTAGATCGATTGTCCAGAATGTCGGCTCCTCCCTCTTGCGAGCGTCTAGCTTTTGCTTTTCGACTCTAACATGTGATTATTACAACACTAACTGGACTCATTAGTGATCGCGGAATTTGCAAATCAACCTGGACGGCGGAGGCGGGACGAGACGCTCGATTGAGATGCGGGACTACGCGGCGAGAACGAGGAAAAGTGCGGGGTCAAACGTGCGCGGGGAGCGTGTCCAGCTCTCGGTCCTGAGTCAGCTGACTGGCCTCGGATGGCGATTCGTCCAGGCTGGTCTCGTCGACCCGGAGGTGTGCTCCTATCTCGGGAGAATTGTCGTACTTATCGTCCCCAGTGCGGGGGAGCTGCAGCTATGACGTTCGATGTTCAAGTCAACGTTCTAATGGACCTATTCGTTCGAGGTCCTCGTCTGTTGTTGGCTATCATCATAACGTCTTTGCGCTCGTGGCAAGTCGACAACCTTACTACCCCGCATCCCCCAGACCTTGTTTGTCCCCATCGCCATCGCGGCACTGGATCGTCGATGCGTTGCCTGTTCAAAGTGTAAATACTACCCAAAGAAGGCGGGGGAAAGCGCTCTCTCGCCAGACAGTCGTGCGGACCGGGTACGAAGGCTCGAGGATGTCCCGGAGGACAGACACGCCTTTGACGCATGGCCAGTCGGGAGGTCCATTGGGTGGGAGGTCCGAGACGTCTTTGCGTAGATGTTTCCGATAGGAATTGAGAGGCACGAGTGGGAATGAGAACGGCGATGACGGATCGAGTTTCTGTGGGGGGGAGCAGTACGGTGTGGTCGGGTCAGCGCGAGGTGCGTTTCTGTGCTTTTTTGCTTTAGCGTTATGAGATCTGGGGCGAGCGTGTGCGTTGCGGAGGCGGGTCCATTACGGAGGCGAGTGCGAATTTTTACGCTGGGGCGAGTCTCTGGAACGTCCGGTTTGTTCTGTGCATCCCTGGTTCTATGCTGCCGTTCTCCCTGTGTGAGTTGCGCACGGCATGGGTGCTGTTGGGCTGTTGGGATAAACATGACGTACGATACAGGCACACAAATGCGGGGGATGTCTTATGTGTCTGTATGCACGTTTGTCTCTTGAAATGAATGACGTTTTGTCTTGTCCTCGTGTGTGTACGCTGATATCAACACGTTGATCGTTGATCTGATGGACTCTAGCGCTCTTGCATAGGAGGCTTGGATTTCACAATTCGGAGGCTTGAAATTCGATGTGAATAAGAGCGTAGGCTATACGCAGCCCTCAAAAGGATGGTATACCCCGATAGAATGGTGCATTGGATTATCACTACGCGTAGTTGTGTACATCGACACGTTGCCGTCGGGAACATCCCCCACGCAAAGGGATAGTGTAGAGCAGTCGATTACAAGAGCGATGCATTCCAGTCCTGGCACGAGGACCATGTCCCGTCCGAACACGTTGCAAGCGCTGTTTTATACATCCTATTGAAGAGATCCGGATTGGTCGTATGGACTCGATTTTCGCTCGATCGAAGCTCGATATGGGCGTGCTTTCTTCGGTAAGACGTCCAGAGTAAATTACTTTCCGAAGACCTTGGCTTTGACAGAACCGGAGAGTATTCTTCGGCGCCGGCTCTGCTCCTTCGTCTAAATTTTGTTCTTGAACGTATTTTACTTTCTCCAATAGGCGTGAGAGCAAGCGGGCGGGAGCGTGATAGTGTTTAGATGAGTTGAAACTCAGCAGCGTGTGTGTTTCGGCACGAGAGAGCCGGCGTGGTGTGTTTGGATGTATGATAGGGGTTGCCGCCCATGTTCGCACAGCTTGCGCCCCCGAGATATTACGTGCGATGCTAGGGGCAGGGGCTGGTGTGGCACCGAGATCGACTGAGATTGGAGCTCTCCCTTGTGACACACTAGACTGTATGGACGGCGTAGTGCGAGACCCGATGAGGCCCAATCGGGCGAGCGGGCCTCGATGCATCGGCGCGGTGCGAGGTGGTGCAGAGCCATGTCGTGCGTTACGTATAACCTCACAACCGAGTGGACTTGCTTTTTTGCTATTCGAGACTCACCGAGCGTAGACGGAGAAATATGATCAGGCGAGCTGTCAATGAAAGGGACGATTATTATTGGCTCGACAAGGGAAACAAGGGGGGCAGGTTACGGGTCACGGACCGCATACAGCGAACCGGGCACGTTGTTGGGTGGCGCAACGTGGTTGATGTATCGGGAAGACGCTCGGATGGTTGATTAGGGGCGGCACCAAGCCACCGATTGTGGAACTGGCAAGACGATACGGTTGTAGAATTGGGCCAAGATGTGGATTATGAAGTTTATGGCCGGCGGTAGCAAAAGCTGAAGAAGGCTCGCCACGCCTGGGACTCGAGGCGTGAACCATATGCGGACGGAGTGGTAGGTAGCGAGAGGTTGAATCGAGACGAGCATCAAGATCCATAATCAAATCGCAGTGTTTATAGCCTGGCGCAAACTCATCGATTTAGCTCCAGCTGTGCCAGGCCGCTCAGCACCACCACTACTGTCTGTCTGCCGCACTACTTTTTTTCTCTACTACGACTAGCACGACGACGAACTACTACGACCAACACGATAACATGGAATATTCGTTTGTGACGCCCAGCACGCCCCAGGCACCGCCCGCCGGTCCGTCGCACGCCCAAGCTCCGTCGCCCAAGGCCGCGACGATCAGCGCGCGCCTCAAGCAACGACGCGTCTCGCTTCCGTCGACGCAGCTCCTGCGCTCCCACACCCAGCTCTTCCGCGACGAGATGGCGCTCGACGGGGAGCATGTCGTCAAGCCCGAGCCACGCGACGAGCCCGCCACCAGCGCCCGCACCTCGCCCAGCTCGTCCGCCAGCCCCGTCGAGACCAAGCCAGTCAAGAAGCAGCGCAAAAAGTGGACGACCGAGGAGACGCAGATGCTCGTCGACGGCTGCAATGAGGTACGGTTCATCACTTTTGCGCTATTTTCGCCGCTCATGCTTTGCTCAGTGGGGAGTCGGCAACTGGAAGGCGATCCTCAACGACCCGCGCTTTGTGTTCCAGAACCGGTCGCCTGTGGACCTCAAGGACCGGTGCGCACGACTCTTGCATTGTCCGCACTGCCACTGATCACTTTATCGCAGCTTCCGCACCTACTTTCCCGACGCGTATCGGCTGCACTATCCCAACGCAAAGACGCACTTGTCCTCGCGCGTCCGTTCGACGCTCCCCGACGGCACTTCGATCTTCGAAAAGACCCGCTCCAAGAAGCGCCGTCCGTTCTCCAAAGAAGAAGACGAGGCCCTGCGCCGTGGCTACGAGCAGGTGAGGTCATCCCATGCTTCTGCTCCCACATATACTCACCTCCCATCAGCACGGCACCGTCTGGGCCACCATCGTCAAGGACCCGGTCTTCCAGTCCCGCCGCAGCACCGACCTCCGCGACCGCTTCCGCAATGCCTTCCCCGACCTCTACCAGCAAGCCGGCTACAAGCCCCGCCCCGCGCGCAAGACCCAGAAGCCGCGCACGGCGGGCATGTACACCGACGAGCCGAGCCCCCTAGCCTCGGTCGCGCCCAAGGTCGACACGGAAGCCCGGCCCCGAGCGGCGGATACCAAGACCAAGCCCGGTCGTGGACTGCGCATCGTGACCAAGACCACGCCCAAGAAGCGCGCGTCTGGCTCGCGTGGGCGCGGCCGCAAGGTCGACGACGATAGCGAGGACGACGAGGACGAGGACGATGATGTCGATGTCGACGATGACCTCGAGAGCGAGGACGAGATTGCGGCGGCGACGGCTGCGGCGACCACCCCCTCCAGTGCGGGAAACGCTCGAAGGGGCTCCATGCGGCTTCGCCAGCATGTGCACGCGTCTCGCGCCACGCCCCAGCCATCGAATCCTAACGGATACACCGACGCGTCTGCCCTCTCCATCCACTCCCACTCGCCCCAGACCGAATCCGAGGACGTCGACATGTCCGACTCGCCCATCGCTCCGGCCGATATCGAACTCCCGGCTACTCCCTCGGCCGCAAATTTTCCTCGCGAGTTGACGCCCGTCTCGCCCAAGTGCCTCGATATTTCCCAGCCTCAGTCTCAAGATTCGATCTCGGAGCAGCCTGCGACTGCGACCGATGAAGTCTCGTCGGTCATGTCCAGCCATGGCTTTGATAGCCTTATTTATACCGGCAACGACGCCGACGGTACTTGGCTCACTGGCACGTCGGTAACGTCCCCGACTACGTCCGAATACTTTTTGCATCCTCACCATACCCACAAGCTCTCGCATCAGGATGATTCCATGGACCGTATCGGCAAGTCTGCCTGGGCTACATCCGACTGGCTCTCGGGCAACCCCCGCTTGGACAACGCTCTGAGCGGTGCGCTCGCGTTTGGCGGTTGGGGCGGCAACAGCGTTGTCGATCGTTACAATCTCTATACATCGAGCGCTGGTGCAGCTGCACACGAGTTTACTTCCGAGGTCGGACAGAGCGCTAGTGACCACCGTCTCGAGCACTACAACGACTTTGGCGATGCTTCGATCTTCCGCGAGAGCAACCCGATCTCGTACTATGCCGGTGACTTGTTCCCCGGTAGCGGTGTTGTCAACCCCGCCGTCCACGCCGCGATGCAGATGCAGATGCAAATGTCGGTCGAGGACATCAACGGTGTCGGTGTAGTTTCCGCCAACCAGTCCGTCGTCGACGAACAAGGTGTCGAATGTCTCTCGCTCGAGAGCGTCGTCCAACCGCACATGCTACAGGCCGGACTCGGCCGGCTCAGCCTTGCCGAGGCCGCTGGTGAGATGTCGGACAACGTATCGATGGAGAAGAACGCTCCGACCGAGTCCAACTCTCTGGTACGTTCATCTTTGCACTCGTGCTCCATGCCTCGTGCCTTCTTACTCACCTCATCGCATTACAGCATATCTCGATCCCGAACGCGGGTTTGCGCGCAGACGAGACCAATACGCCGACGACGATTCCGTACATGCTCCCCATGCCGTCTTCGCTCTCGAATCTTTCGATGGCTGGCGTCGAGGCTCTCTCGACCTCGCCCAAGCGTCCCACGACGCATCGTTCGCACTCGCTCTTTGATTTCTCGTGCATGGACGCGCTCGATCTTCAACGTCCCGGCTACCCGGTGTCGTTTGACAGCCAGATGGACGCGACCGCCGCTGCCCTCGATCTCGCAGCACTCGGCCTCCACCTCGGCCCATCCGGCGCAGAGTCCGTCTCGGCCAAACCTCACCAGTCTCACCATCACGGCCACCAGAGGATGCAAAGCCAGAGCGCGATCTCCCCCAGCGATTTGATGCTTCACAAGGGTGGAGATGCCAACGATAAGATGCGCAAGCGCACGAGCTGGAGCGGGCGCATGTAGATGATGATTGATCTGGACAGGATTCGTATTTACCTGATTTATTCCTTCGCGCTTTCTTCCTCTTCTCCTCTTTTCCCACTCCAACCCAACCTTATGCCTTACTCCATCTCTCTATCCGGCCGCGCGAGGAGAAACGAGCTGTGCTTTTTTATTATAACTTTTCCTCGACCGATTGCCGATTCTTCATCCATCCATCCATCTCTCCGCTATGACACGACGGCGCTGGACAGGCCGTCGTCATCTATGGGCCCCCTTCCTCGACTGAAAAAGAAAAGAATTATATGTATATATATGCCCTTCTCTCTTCTTATATGGTTCGGTTGTGTGTCTTTCGCGCGAGGCTGTGGTTTGAACCCATCCTCGGTGGTTTTCGAATGACAGACAGAACGTGGTTTTTCTTTGTGAATTAGATTTTCTTTCTTTTTACCCCTCTCTCTCATTGCATGTGTGTGTGTGCGTGTGTGTGTCCAACGAACGGTTCTCTCCTTAGATGTCCCCTTCTCGCGTTGATCGTCCAAGCAATTTGTCTTTCGTATTTGCACGGCTGTATTATACTTTGGCTCGTTTTTGTTGGTTGTTACGTAGATGGGGATGCTTGTACGAAAAGAGTCGGGCGAAGAATGAAATTGATTGAAGATCTTCATTATTATTGTTGGCCGTTCTCGAGTCGATCCCTCATTCTCCTTGTTGTGGGTATTTCCCGGTTGTTGGCTCAAGGCTTTTACGTTCGAGTGAACCACAAACCCGGAGTTAATTATTTCGGGCACTTGGGGAGCGTTGACATCTCCGTGAAGGGACAGTGGCAAGTGGTGTGCGTGTCGAAGCTCTTCGGAGCATGACTGCCCTTACAGTGCCTGTTGCACTAGACATGTCTTCACGTACACTGGTTGTCACTTTTTACGTCTTGGTTGTCTTTTGAAATGGTGGATTCGTATATTCCACTTTGAGGAAGTGTGTGGAGAGGGATCGTCGTAAGGAGGTATTTTTGCATGCCAAGATTGGGATGTTGTGTTCTTGGGACAGATTTTTGGGGACGTCGGGATTTGTTGTGCTGTATTGATAGGTGTTTGTGCCGTACGTATCTCGTGAAGAAGGCCAAGAAAGTGATGCCGAGCGAAGCATCTATTACATCCCAGCTAACTTTTTGTCCATGAGATTCGACAATGCACTCGCCGGGTTGATGATAAGCAATAGTTCTCGAGGTGTGATAGATATCGGAAAGAGCCCGTCCTGAAAATGCGCTTTACAACAAGCGCACTGTTGGATTTGTCCGTCGCATATATGTAGCTCTATTATCTTGGCCAAATTGGTAGCTGTAAAGAAGCTTACTTAGTCTAGCAAACAGGCTGGGTGCAACCAGGGCACACAAGGCATCTAGAGGGGTTAAGTAGGCATTTGGCAGTGCCGTAGCTACTGGACAAGGACAACTGTTCGATCTTCTGTCCTATAAGGAAAGCACTGATATTTATTGCAGAAATATATGCGAATAAGTACGATAAAATAGCTTCTGTCTAAACATACAAAAGACATGGAGGATGCACTGGCGTATAGTAGTTTGCTGTAACATGAAATGCTTCCGGCTTGACCCACAAGA
>JAYRCO010000551.1:0-22416 GCA_037042815.1 Ceratobasidium papillatum
GAGCGGAGGACAGAAGCAAAGAGTGGTGAGTTTTATTGTTGAGTATGGTGCTTCGACGGATGCTGAGGTTGTGTTCATAGGCTCTGGCCAGGGCTGTGTATTCGGACGCGCCTGTTGTTTTCTTGGATGACCCACTTAGGTGAGTTGATCATTCTTGTTATGACGAGTCTCTGACTTTTTATAACATAGTGCCCTTGACGCTGAAACGGAAGCTTATGGTCAGTTTCCCCCATTGGACGATATCGTACTTACCTGACAATGCTGGTAGTTTCCAACTCACTTTTCGGTCTATCTGGCCTTCTTAAAGGGAAGACTGTGCTCATGGTTACACATAACGGTGCGGGTGATAATACTGTTTGAATGTAACTCAAATCTCACATCTTATGCAGTTCGCCATCTTCACTTTGCTGACATCATTCTTGCCATGGACCGAGGGGAGATCAAGACAGAAGGAACTCTTGATAATATTCGCGCTTCGGGATATGACATCGCACAAGTCACCCACGATCCTACCCAGAACGATGGAACTTTGGAAGATAAACCAGAAGACACTATTGCCAACGGGGTCAAGAAGTCAAACGCTCCAGCGAAGGCTTCAAACGAAGAGGCGAACAAGTCGTACCATGGCCGTGGGCTTCACCCTTATAAATTCTGGGCGGGCATGGCCGGTATTCACCGCGTCGTTTTATCCCTGAGCGTCATCGCGTTATCCTCTACTGTCAGTATGAGCATGAATGTGAGTTGCGGGACTGGCAATCATGGCTGGCTGCTTGTTTGTGTTATTGATCTGGCTGGAAAAACTAGATATATGCGAAGTTTTGGGCAGAGGGTGGAGGACATATGACGATGTGGATACTAGGATACCTTGGTCTCTCGCTCGTCTATTTCGCGCTAACAGTCCTAGGATTTGCGAGTTGGTTCAAAGGAGCCAATATCGTTGCCTCTACGAGGATACATGCTCGTGCTCTTCAGGTGTGACTCATCGCTATCAGCTGCGGTCCGACCAGTACTTATATATTTTGCTAGGCGCTGTTTGACGCACCAGCTGGCTATATTCAGGATACCCCTGCTGGTTTACTGATCAACCGGTTTAGCCAAGTATGTATATCAGATTTGATGCTTTAGCTGCTCATTGACGTCGTTTAGGACCTTTCTGTTTGTGCGGTTTCATAGAATGAGAGTTTCAAAAAATGATTAAGATTGGATCAGGTTGTCGGTTTTGGCTTGCCCATGAGCATCTTCGGCGCCTTCTCTGCTTGTTTCTTGATGGGTATGTAGGCTGCAACCTGATCGCGGTGATAATAACACGTGTCCACCTTTTTGTACCACAAAACAGCGGGTGCCATGGTAAGTTTGCTCGTCAAACCACGCTTTCGTCGTCTTACAAACATGTACAGATTCTTATCGCTGTCGCAGTAAGCCGGACCACTATACCTGCTCGTACCGAACATCCAGCTAATAGCAACTCATGTTATAGACACCATGGCTTGCAATCAGCTTTCCGTTGTTTGGCTTGGCGTACTGGTATCTTATACGATTCTATTTGGTAAGCCGTCCCAATTCTTACCTTCAACTACGGCTTATTTTGATATCTTAGGCAACATCTACTCAACTGCAACAACTCGAATCGGCTAGCAAAACCCCCTTATTCTCCACGTTTGGGACCATTATCACAGGCTTAGGAACTATTCGGTGAGTCGATCACCGACATATTTTATAGTCCATTTTTTAATATTTCTCGGTAGGGCTTTTGGCTCTCAACCTATGTTTGGACACCAGGGCGATGAGGACTTGAATGCCAGCCAGGGTCCATTCTATTTCCGAAATGGAGGTGTTCGATTCCTGTAAGAATTGTCATCTCATATTTCTATCTGTCGTTGATTTTCGAGCATAGGCGAACAACCCTTGAGCTGATTACTCTACTCATTGCGATCGGCATATCTTCGTTGGCAGTCACCCTACGAGGATCGTTGTCTGCTGGTCTGTAAGTGAGCAAGCAAACGGCACTGAGAGATATACTGATGAGGAGCTTGGCAAACCAGCATGGGAGTCGCCCTCATTAGCTTAACCCGAATTTCGAGGCTTCTGTCAGGGCTTCTTACAGTGAGCAATCTTTTCACGTTGGAGGAGCTAAATGACTAAACTGAGTGGGCAGAGCTGGGTCAACCTTGAAAACGGTGCCGTTGCTGTTGAGCGTGTCTCAGAAATCACTGATATTACCCCTGAATTTGATGGGTCTTTACTTCAAACAACTTCCGATTGGTCGCATAAAGGCTGTATCAAGTTCGACAATCTTTCTCTGAGATACTCGTAAGCTGATGCTACTACGGGAAAGGAATTTGAACTCATGTGATAAACAGACCTGACCTTCCTATGGTTCTGGAAAGCCTATCGTTGGAGATTCAGGCGGGTCTTCGGGTCGGGATCTGCGGACGGACCGGGTCCGGGAAGAGCAGCATGGTTAATGCTCTATTTCGGTTTGTTGATCCAGAGCTGGTCTTCGGCAAGATTTCCATCGACATGGTAGACATCACGAGCGTCCCATTAAGATTACTCCGATCTGCTATGAGGTGAATTACAGGTAATTTCGTTGAAATCAAGCGCTGAATTCAGCATTCATGTAGTATTGTTCCTCAAGATCCGTTCCTGTGGCATTCCACGATCCGGGTGAGAACGCTATGAAATCGATCACGATGCTTGTCGGCTAATCTCCGATTTAGGAAAACCTAGATGTGAACGAGGTGAGTCTCATTAAGCGACTCATAATGATTTATTTTTGAGCTTATCAAACTCGTAGGTTTGCTCTGAGAACGATATTTGGCAAGCGCTGGAACGAGTTGGAATGAAGGAAGCAGTTACTGCGTTGGAAAACAAACTAGAAACTGTACTGCAGGACTCAGTCGCGCTTTCTAGAGGGCAGGTGATTGTCGGCTATCTGTAGCACAAGCGCGACGGCTCACCTATTTGCACTCCAGCGGCAACTTTTATGCATAGCTCGCGTTCTCTTACAGAAGCGTAATATTGTGGTGTTGGATGAAGCGAGCTCGAGGTACGCAAATATCTTAGGTTTCTCCAATCGGACGCTTGTTTACCTTATTCGTAGCATGGACACGGAAACTGACGAAAGGATCCAGAAGGCCATGCGCGAGGACTTGCAAAAATGCACTCTACTGGTAGTTGCCCATCGAATAGGTAGGTTCTTTAATCTCGGCTTTGATAAAGCAGCTCCTGAAGATTTTCAGCCACTATCATCGACTTTGATCTAGTCCTTGTGCTTGAAGATGGAAAATTGATTGAAAGCGGAGTTCCACGGGAGTTGCTGAAGAGTTCGTCAAGCCAGTTTGCCAGGCTGGCTAACAGTCAAGGGTTGTATGCGTGATTTCTTTACGTTCACGGCTTCTATGGTTGTACATATTTGCTACCCCATCATGAGCGGTATACATGTGTCATTGATGGAACAGGAAAGTTGATTTGAGTTCAACTGAAGTCTCACGGTGATGCGGGGCTATTCCAGCGTGCGAGACCTGAACTTCCACGAGCTTGTTGAAATTTTCCTCAAGACAGATGACCTTTAGTCCCTTCTGCATCATATCAAATATGATTGAGACTTCTCATCTCAAACTTGTCAGTTCCCTTATTAGACATACAAGGATAGAGAATATTTCAACGAATGGATTGATGGCGCTTGATTGTAGGACATTTCGTTTAGACATCACCATAAACGCAATTACCCTGGTTTATCTACTAGACTGCAACGCCTACTCAATGTCCGATATGTATGAATGGAATCCATCGCGCAAATTCCTCCACTCCAATTGCTTCGCGTAGACGCGCAGTTGCCTGATGCAATGCTCTTGCCGTTCTACGGCTGTCTGGTATCTCGCCCCCCAAAAGGTACTTATAGACTTCGCCTGTCACAAGCGGAGCGTCAGCATCATTGGTTGACCACATAGTCGCGACCACATTTTGATATCCAGCCATGAGCAGACCCGCCGCCAGGTGGACTACTTCATCTGGGAGCGATGAATCTCCGGTAGCAGTCTGGCAAGCGGATAGAAATGCCAAATGCGCGTTCTTCATCGGTGTGCTATATATCGTCGCTAAATCTAGGTCCTTATCATGTAGATGGAGGGCGCTTTTTAGTGGATCTTTGGGATCCTGGGATGCGTGACAGGCAAAATGCACCCAGCTATGATTCGCCATAGCCTGCAAAACAGCATCTCTTGACGCCTGGTCTTCGTCAAGTCGGGTGAGCTTCAAGCCCTCAAAAAGATTCGCGATCTGGTCAAGCTCGACCTTGGTGCCCGGAAGAGAACCAAGAGCACCTATGGGCGACGCGTGACCAACAGCCAGAATGCCAGAAAATGCTGCGGAGGTTGAAAGAGGTTGACCTAACGAGCTCAAATTAGGGATATATGACGATATTACGAGATTTGATAGAATTGTTTCAGGATTGCTGTAATCCCCGGCCGCATGGATAGGTAGGCAGGAAAGGGGTCCAGTGATGCACCATACAATATGTGGTAGCTCGTCTGTAGGGAGGATCTCCTGAGGATTAAAGCGCATGAGCCATACGTAATTCGTCTTGCGTTGATCTGATACTCACATCAATTTCCAGATGAACAAGTACATGTTTGACTATATTGTGCCATAGGAAGGATAGGATATCTTTGAACGATGTCCGAGAGTGACGCTCATCTTTTTTGAATCCACGGAGAGTTTCCCTCGACTGAATACATTCCGCTAGTTGGTTGCGTAATTTAGTTGCGTCGTGAAATGCGAAATCTTTAAGCGCAACATGGGAGGTATTTTTTTGACCAGAACGAAGAATTATCGCGTCGCATCGTCGAAGATCCACATTCAGGATCACCACTGTATCATGTTGCGCATCCGGAACAAGTTGAGGTAGCTTAGGTGGGCGAAGGAAGCCGTCAAAACCAGGTAGGCGTCGGATAGAGCTTATCAACATCTCTCGGTTTTGAGCCCACTGTCGATGTCTATGAGCATTCTCGTGTAATGATAATCCATTATTGATAAAGCCCTGAGATGTCGGATCAGAAATCGATGCTGACTCTAACTGATATGAAAGGGTTTGTAGCTCTTCCGCCATCTCTGGATGCGCAGAGCGTAAATCATCAAGAGGCGTTCTCAACTGCAAGAGCTGATTCCAAACGAAGCAACGTCCTTGCTCGAGCCACTCTATCGAAAGCTCATAGCGCTTTGATTCTATAGCTACCGCTGCTGCCTCAGTGATCAGGTGCTGAAGTTCGGGTGTAATAGATTCATATCGACGAGGGACAGGAGCACCTAGTGAGACAATGTGTGGTAAGATCTCCATGCAGTAGCTATAGGCCTCCAGTGCAGGGAGCTTCAGTGCGGTTAGAGCTCGAGCCCACTTCCCTGCTGCGAGGAGTCTAGTAGACGGATGTCCGCTGGTCGAAAAAGCAGCGTGCTTGAACGAGTCCATGGAACGTTTCGCATGCTCGTCTACATGCAGGTAGTGATACGAACGCCAAAAAGTGATTCCGAGATTCTGCAAAAACTCTGATTTGAGAGTATAACTATCCGGAGTGAGGGAGAGCGCTTGTTCGAGGTAGCTAACCGCCTGATCGATGTCGGCCGGTAAATGTGACTGCTCAAAGCGTATTGAGTAAGCCTCACCAAGCTTGCCAAACTGTACAGGCTTATTCGCATGGTCGCTTGGTGTCAGAGAAGAAGATTGCTTGAAGTGATCTATAGCGGAATCAATGTGCCGTAGGTCGCCGAGGGTGCCAAACAGTGATCGATATGTATTGCCAAGGTTCAGGAGGTATCCCGGTTTTTCCAAGTGACCATCAGGACTTAGCATGATAGCACGCTCGAAGCAATCTAGTGCCTTATCAATGTATTCCTGTCTTTTTAGTCGCTGGAATAACAGCCAATATGTATTTCCAAGATGGCTTAGATAAGAAGGTTTTTTTACGTGACCATCTGGCGCAAGTGAAACCGCTTGCGTAAAGCAGCTTGTTGCTTTATCAATGTGTTCTTGTACACCTAGGCGTACAAACTGTGACTGATGGGAATTTCCAAGACTATTCAGATATATTGGTCGGTCCGGATGATCTTCTGGGACTAGAGATACTATCTGTTCGAAATAGCCCGTTGCCTGGTCAAGGTGTTCCTGTGAGCCCAGGCGCTGGAACAGTATCCAGTATGCGCTACCAAGATTATTCGTCCGCCCAAGTCTATCCAAATGGCCGTCTGGAGTGAGTGAGATCGACTGCTTGAAGCAGTCTAGCGCCTTTTCAATGTGCTCCGGACTGCCCTGGCTCTGATATATCAACATATACACAGTGCCAAGGCTATTTTGCTGATCAGGTATGGCTGGATGCTTTCCGGACGTAAGTGAAATAGCTTGCTCAAGATAATCGAGCGCTTTATCGAGGTTTTCTTTTCCGCCCAGATTTTCAAAAATCACCCAATACGTATCTCCAAGATCTTTGAGATGGCTCGCCCGGCTTGGGTGACTCGCTGGCGTAAGCTGTACCGATTCCTTCATGTAGCCGAGGGCCCGTTCGATGTGATTTTGGACACCCAGCTTCTGAAATAGGAGTCTGTGCAAGCCACCAAGGTTATTCAAGAACATGGTCCGTATTGGTTGATCAACTGGCGTCAGCAACATGGCTTGATCAAGGCAGTCGAGCGCTTTGTCTATGTATTCTTGGAAGCCCAGGATTCTGAAAAATGACTTGTATGCGTCGCTCAAATTGGCCAGAAATTCAGGTTTTTCTGGGTGACCATTTGGGGCAAGGGATACTGCTTTCTGAAAGCAACTAGACGCCTTTTCTAGGTACTCTTGTCTACTGCCCTGCGCGTAAAGTAAATGATACGAGAGACCAAGGCTATTCTGGTTTGCGGGTATGTTGGGATGATCGTCTGGCATGAGTGCTGTTGCCCGCTCTAGATAATCGATGGATTTCTCAACGTGACCTTGTACGGCGTTGCATTGGAAAACTAGCCTGTGCGCCATGCCGAGATTTCCAAGACATATAAATTTGTCAGGATGACCATCTGGCGTCAGTATGACAGCCTTCTCGAAGCAAGCTAGTGCCTTTTTGATGTACTCTTGGTCGCCCGAGAGTTGATGGAGTGCTCGGTGAACCACACCCATACTGTTGAGATGCTTTGGCGTATTCAGATGACCTTCTGGGGTAAGTGAGACTGCTTGTTCAACGTAGCGAGCTGCCTTGAAAATATCTTCCTCTACACCCAGGCGCTGGAATAGCAGATGATATGCACCACCGAGGAGGTTAAGACGCTCTGGCCGAGTTGGATGCTTTTCCGGTGTAAGTGAAACCCCCTTTTCGAAGCGTTCAATGGCCCGGCGGAGGTAATCTAGAGTTCCCAAACGTTTAAACGCCGACTCGTATACGTTTCCAAGATTACTCAAATACCCGGATATGTCGGGATGACTCTCCGGGGTAAGGGAAGCTACTTGCTCCATGTAGTTCAGTGCCTTGGTTATGTACGCATGGTCACCCGCCCGCTCAAACAGAGACCAGCATGAGCCACCAAGATCATTCAGAAAGGCGAGCTTGACGGGGTGCCCATTTGGCAGAAGTAACATGGCTCGCTCGAGATAACCAATTGATTTCTCCAGAAATTTGGGCGATCCATGACGCTTGAATTGGCCTTGGTATGCGCCTGCAAGATTTTTTAGATAGAAGGGTTTTGCTTGATCGTTATCAGGGGCAAGCGAAGTTGCGTGTTCGAGGTAGCCGACTGCTTTATCGAAATGATCTTGTGCGCTGGACTTCTGAAACAACATCCAATAAGCGTTTCCGAGTTCGCTTAGCAACTTATGCTTTTGTGGATGGTTGTCCGGTACTCGTAGCAGTATCTGCTCATTAGCATCTATTGCTTGCTGAATCTAACTCGACCCAACCGAAGCATTAATTAGCTTACAGTCAACGATCGTAATTGGATTTGAACGTATCATGCGCGGCGAAACTTACCGAGATTGTACCAGCTTCAATCTTATCTGGCGCGCCGGAGGACATTGTTTGTTCTGGTTCAGCACGACTGCGAGGAAGGGGTGTTTCGTAACAGTGAGACTAGTTCTTTTGTACTAGATGGTGGCTTCATGAATGCTGTGCGTGATCTGATGTATCAAAAATTACGTAACCAAATGCCACACTGGTTCGGCCACATCCTGCCCGAAGTTGCGAGCTCTGCAAGGATCGAGCTGTAGGACTACCAGGCAGTGTACGGAGCTCTGCGTGATATGCCATACTCAGACTGTACTGGAAGGCGGTTACCAGCATTGCAATAAACTGGCCATGCTCTCCAATGCGGTGCCCAGCCGTATCATAGGGGCTGTATGCCGCAGCTTGCGGAGTCACACAGTCCCACTTGCTACCCGTTTGATGGAGAATTTCCATATGCCCAAAGTCGCGGACATGACGTATAAATGTGTCACAAATACTCCACAACCCCAGAGTGGAGCTTTCTGATTCAGGGACGCAAACATAGCGCGATTTTCTTCGATCAGGTCGGGCCTGATGTCAGGGTCTTGTGTGGGCGCGGTTTTTGGAGCTGCGGCGCGCCATGTTCTGACATTTTTAGCACATCATGAGAGCCTCCCTATAATTGTCTCAAATGAAATAATATATTATAATTGCGATCTTTGTTTGCTTTTTACTGTGAACACGGTGGCTATTCACCTATATGGAATTTGCATAACAGAATCGCGATTTCCGCACTGAGACGAGTCTCGTCTGAATCGCGAACATACTAGGAATTCCTGTGACTCAAATTCGCACATATGACCGGGAACGCGGTTTTTCCCAGCGTCATGTAGAAAAATAGGATAAAATGGGCGCACAGTGTCCAGTCTTATGCGCAGGGCCGTTTAGTGGCTCGTGGCGACACCTTTAGCGTGGCTATAGGTCCCATCACGTGGCCCTCGTTTCCTCTCGTCGACATCCACACTGTACGTCACGTCTCGTCGCTTTTTCTTTGTCTTCCCGCCCACCATCCTCTACATACCCGAATACACATTTACAAAGGTAAGTATTGAGTATTAAAAAATTACACAAATACGTACAATAAACTCCATAATCGTAACATCTTCTCTTTCCCTCCCTCCTGCCCTTTTTTGCCTCCCGACACCCGTCGTCCGGTCTGGCCCACCGACCTATGAGCTTGCTCGTGTCTCGGCGTCCCAGTCTCACCCGCCGCTTTGCTTCGGGTCCCCCACCTTCACCGGTCGGGACGACGGTTCAGTTCCTCTCTACCTGTACCATTAGCGTGTGTAACATTACGATATATCATTATCTCTCATCGATATACACGCGCTGCGACGCGACTGAGCGATAGATACACGACGAACTGTCAGAGAATAAGACGTTTTATGCGTGATGCTGGGCTCCGCGCTGTGAATAATTTGATGGGTTTCAATCTATTTGATAAGTTGAGTCTGAAACGGAAGGAAAGCTAAAGAGAACGGTTAGTTTTTGTTTAGTATACATGGGCTAAAAATACAGTTAGCGGCTCCCAAGGTTATATCGGATTGTAGATATCTAAACCATTGTAACTTGCACCTTAAAGTCAGGTTCACGGTGAAAAACACTGTTTCGCGTGGGGCTGATGTATCCGCGATCACTGGAAATTTGAGTTGGACCTGGTGGTTTTGTACTTGTGTCGAACATCCAAACACAGAACCTGGGTGAGGTAGATTTCTAGCTGTGAGACGTACAGATTGTAAATCATAGCCGGGCGGTTTCATAACTCGGACAAGAGTTAGAGCTAGTGAGGTAATTGGGAAACTTGATGGTATCCCATAACTAATCGGTAACCCAACAAAGCTCCCTCAATCTCCAAAGCTTAGCCACGCATACCAGTCCGTTTTCAGTATTGCCGGGAATTGGTATATGATATACTACTTCATGGACTTCGTTTGAGGCAAATTCCATTCCCATACAACTTCTTGGTCCATTGTAAGCTTGTGTAGGAAATAAGACTTAGATGGCTCTAGAAATTTGGGTGACGTGAAGCGTAAATTCGTCACTCCGTAGGAAACCTCGGATTTATTATGTAATCGGCCGTGAGTGGGACAAATGTATAAATTCTATAGGAGGCGAAAATATGATTGACATGAAGAAATAAACCAAAAACCACAAGCACAGATCAAATCCATGTCGTCACAACACGCGTTAACCCAACCGAAGAATACCCCAAAGCATATTCATGTATACAATAATGCGAGGGGAGCGGGTACGGGCGAAGGGGAAAGTGGCGCAAATACGTACCCCTCGCCTCGCCATTCCCCATCCCACGGTTCTCCTACATGCGATTCACTCGTTCCAGATTCTGCTTGCCCCAGAACTGGATTATGGTTGCTACCAACAGGTCGAAGCGGCCGTACGAGTCGGAATGCGTCCTTCCCATTCATGTAAAACCTAAATAGCCGTTTCTCGCGGAGGAAGCCGAGAGCTGAGTAAAGCGCGAGAGCAGCAGTGTTGTCATACTCGGTCTCGAGTGTGACCTAGAGGTAATTAGGCTTGAAGATGAGATTGAGAAGAACTTTCACACGGCGTACCTCGTCTGCTCCATTCGCGATCATTGCGTCAATTGATAACTTCACCAGTTGTCTGGCTAGATCAAGAGCCATGGATCAGATATGATAGCACGAGACACGATGGTAAGCTCCGCACCAATTCCCCGCTTTCGCCAAGAACCGCCTACTACGAGCATTGCGATGTATCCTCTCTCCGCTCTCCCTCGGTGCGAATCTTGCTTGCACACGATCGCCCCCACGGGGTCGTTTGTGGCAGGGTCATTTGCCTAATAGCCTCATAAATATTACACCGTTAAATCAGTCGGATTGAACATTTAGCCTGACCATAAAAGCAAGATGTGGCCTTAGGTCCTGCGTCACGTCAGACAGTGCGAGGCGATCAACTCCGGCCCACTTATGACTCACCAAGAACTTAAAAAGTAGCGATATGTGTATATGACGTACGGCTCACTCAATGCGTCTTGAACTAGAGTCATGATTGCCGGTAAGTCGCTCTCGCCAGCGTAGGGTCGGTATGCAATGCCGTTCACAGTGTCCATAGCGTGGGGAGAGGGTGCAGATCGTTGGTCGTATGGTCGCCTATATATGTGCTTTCTCCCTCGGATCTCCCACGCTCGTATCAGCCAGCGCACCAGCGGTCAAGACGCTGTTACAAAGCTCGAGTGGCAAGATGAAAGTGGAAGTTAGGATCACCAAGCCTATCGTCACGTGCCTGGTCATGACGTCAGCTCAGCGCCAACGGAGTAAAGTTAACAACCATACCCCACACTAATTTAAAAGCGTCTCCGTATGATTTACGGACTGTCGGATTAGTGAGAAGATAGATAGTATTCTTGATGATAAGCGTGTATGACCTAGCCTGCCGTTGATTGAGAGTCGTTCATATGCTTATACACTTCGTCATGTTGTCAATTTGAGTCTAGTCCTCATAACTCTCTAATTTCGAAATTACATCTTGTCGCAATCTATCTTGAGAGATTCATCTTCTTCGGCCACAACAATGAAACTGCGGATTGCTTGGGGAAGCATTGTTTGGGACCGAGGTGACGTCCGTGAAGTCTGCATGATTATTGCATTTGCTGATATCGTGTCTTTGCCTGACTAAACTCCGCTTCCCTGTATTTTAGGCTCTCCAGAAGCAGGGGAACCAAGCGGCTTGGGAAGGACACCTGACACCCGATGTAACACTTCTGCTTGTTATAGAATATCGATCCTTCTTATGAATCTTATAAGAAAATCCTGACCAAAAGAATATGAAAGTTAGAGTAAGTACATGGCGCCAGAAGCGTCACGGAGACCCCCCCCCGGGCATACCCCATCTTTCTTACTGAGTCATCTATGCGCGATTGCGGAGCCACTAATATCACATGCGCTGGAATTTATCAATGGGCAATACTTCTCGCTCACTCTACCACATCTATCGACTTTCTGTACTTGTGACAATAAATATCCATTAGATACTCAGTCAATGAAGGAAACCTCCAGTTGGTTTTGGACCACAGCCGCTGGTTCCATATCCCTAACATGTATTGAAGCTCACGCCTCGTCTGACGAGAAAGAATATGCTAGGCCAAGCCTTCTAGAGCAGGATAAGTTTCAAGCATTCTTCATTATTTCACATATCAATTGCATACAGACAGACGTCATGCGTTGTATGAACAGGTAATGCGGCAAGGCGTTTTGGCGACATCACAAATGGGCACTTCCATCAGCCAAGCGTTTTTGTCCGCATCATACTCCATTTTCACGTGAATACCAGATGGTTTGGTTGTGATCGTTGCCTCACGGAAGGACTCTTTCCGTTGCGGCTCTCCCCAAACCATCAACCGATACACCTCGCCGTTTATCGTCGTAGGGTCAAACTCGGGATGCTTATGGATTGTTTTGATCTCGATCTCCCGAGTAATAATATTTTTGTCGTGACTCGTGCCCTATATGGCAACCCACTGTTATCAATATGTCGCGGTCAAGACAATAAATGGGAAGCGCTCACGTGATATATTTGCACTCTCCAGTACACATTGCCAGCCTCCTCGTCCACAAGCCCGTCCATAATCTCGGCTACTTCATTATCAACTTCTGGGAGCTCCTGGGTCTCTGGGTTGTAGGTACGGCCCTCTTGAAGACCCTGGTATGTTGGGGCGCTTTTCCTTGACACCCCATCGTCGAGATACATGGAATAGAACTACTCGTATGAAGATTAGGAAGCAGGTCATAAGACATTTCACTATCAATGGTTATGATGCTCTTACCCTGTTCAGCCCGTGATATCCTGGATAAATGTGAACCGAGATCGGGTTTACCGTCAATTCCGAGGTTGACATCCTTGGTTCTATTTGTGGGATTATACCGCCTGAGGTAAAATCAAGACTAAATCCTCATTCAGTCCAACGGTCTAGATGAATATCACTCACCGGCCTTTATAAACATTGGCGTCATCAGCGGGAGATCCTCCACGCTCTCGCTGAGATTAGCTTTGCATGGGACCAAAGATCCTCCTTCGAACTCATGCTCGAGTTTACAAGCAACGTCTGGCCCACCAGCCCGCAGATTGCACTGCCACCACGAGCTGGAGCGAGGCAGATATGCTGTCCGAGTATACTTGCTCGCGTCTTGTGGATGAAGAACTGGGGCAACAAGAAGATCGTCGCCAACCATGTATTCGTCGTTGAGGAATTCCGTATTCTACGGTGGAGATAGTTGAGTATACATTTGACAAGCCTTTATGCAGCAACTTACCTCCGTGACCAGCGAAGCGTCATGCTCATGCCGGATGATCTAGGAAATGCAGTCAACACCAACAGTAGACTTTTTGCCCAATTAGGTCAGCCAGTTTACATGACTTACTAGGCATCGGGCGATTGGCAGTCCGGTCATCAGGTTGTCGAACATTTGGTCGTAAAGTAACTGGAGAAGCGTATACCTAAGGTTGACGAAATATCGGCAAACCGGTAACGTGGACCGGTAGAGCCACTTGTCCTTATCTGGCACTGTATTGATGACTTCCGTGTATCGGTATGGCTCCTGCGAGGTTATAGTTTGGATTATGTCACTCATGTAGTACGATGTTAGATCATATAACATGACTGACCTGAAACAACTTTTCGCCTTTTGCAATATAATGATTTCTACGGCGGAAAGACAAATGAAGTTAATCATGTGATTTGGGCGCTATGCAGGCAATGCAGCAATACCCTTAATACTCACCGGAACCAGGGAAGAAGTGTATACGCACAGTACCAGCGCATCAGAAGCTCTGGATCGGCCCATTTTTGCCACTCCGGCTTCTCGTGCCGGCTCGGCTCAAATCCTCCCACGTCACCTCCAGAAATAGTAATGCCTGAAAGCCCAAGCGAGAGAACTTGTCCGACTGACACCCTAAGAAAGTCCCAATCAGAGGAGTTATCACCATGCCAAAGTCCGGCGTATCGATGGAGTCCGATAAACCCCCCACGGCCTATGATGAAGTTACGCTTTCCAGCGCGATCTGGCAGCTTGTTCAAGCCTTTATAAGTCGCTTTGTGGAGGTTATAAGCATATAATGCCCAGATCTCAATGGCTGGAGCTGGGGGTTGCTCGCTTTCTGGAATAGTCTTGTCACCGTCGGATGATAGGAGTAGTCGGAACGGGAAGCTATTCGGCGGTTATTAGCTCATTCAACGGATAATTGATAGAGCATATATGCTATACCATTTCATATCACCGTAGGCTGCGCCCATGCAAGGCGAAGTCATATCTTGCCAGACAAATTCGAGGCCGAGAGATATTAACAACCGATATTGCTCGCCCCACCATATCCGAACATCTGCACGGTTCAGGTTGGGGTAGTGGCCAGGCTTTGCGCAAAGGGTGTAAACTTGTCAGTACCAAATAGCGTATTCAAAAGAGCCACAGCAAGAATACCTTGCCTCGGCCGTTCCCGTAGTAAACGCCCCCTCGGTATGGCTGACCGGTGTTCCACGTCGTACATAGCTCTCTAAAACAAAAGTCTTAGTACTTATTTCATTAGGTTATCAAAAAACATGGACGTACACATTATCGGGGGGATTCATCTCCTGTCTAGGCTCTTGGGATAAATCGTCGGCCCGGAACAGCTTTTGTTCTCCAAAGTTGTAGAACATATACCGATCATGATGAGCGTTTACAGGCCCATTCTCATCGAGATATCGAATGTCAGGGACAAAGTATCTTAAAAGGAGGGGGAGGAGGCGTTGTTCAAGTATGTCAAGCAAGCACAAGCTAATAAACCCGCAGCGACTTACTCATTTTTGAGCGCTTCGTTCAACGTAGGATAGTTCGGGTCTTCAGTTCCATTAATGAATGGTGTAATGTTTGTGCTGCACTTGACCCCCTTTTTTCGAAGATCCTTGAAAAAGTTTGCTGTGTCTGGAAACGCTTCTGTGTTGACTGTGAAAGTCTTGTACTCTCGTTGAACATCGACATCAATATGCATTCCATCCAAAGGGAAAGCAGCGTGACGATATCCATCCACAGCTTCTACTACCCTTTTCGCAGTGTCGTATCCGTAGCAACCTTGGTGGTACCCAAGAACATACCGGGGTTTGAGGCGAGGTCGGCCAACAATAGATGTATAAAGCTGGATCAGATCGCTCATCGAATCACCAACCACTACACAAAGCCGCATGTCGTCGAAGCGTGTGGCTATACGCATGACGCTGTTGTTCTTAGACCCAACGTCTACGCAGACCTGAGAGTAGTTGTCCACAAAGCTCGCCACTTTCACCCTAGAGCCCGGGTGTTGCGCGATTTCGAGCCAAAAGGGCTCTGAGTGATATAGAGGCTCTCGGGTATCGTCTGGCCCTTTGTTATATACTTGGGAATAAGTCATGTTGTCGTATGCTAAGTTATGGATAAGTCGGTTGATCTTGTGCTCAAGGATACGTCGCATCACTCACGAAAGTAGTCCAACATCACTTTGGACTTCAGAAGCTGTTTTCCACCTTGTTCGCCAAAACCTAAAATATTTGATCAGTCAATCGTTAGGTTGCCGAGCCTGGTACGGAGCGCGAAAGAGACGGGTGAATAACACCAACCAAGATATCTTGCCCAGTCCGGCTTATGTACCTCAATTACCGCAGTTTTTCCCGAGTAAAGAATCCCTTTTGCTTGAGTTCGCCATACCACCTGCTCGTGGGTGTCGGACTGGGTCGAGAGAATGTCGGAAATGATAGGGTCCGTCTCATCATGGCCACCGAATCGCTTGATGGGCCGAACGGCCATGATTTTCAAATTATTCAGCCGAACGAAGACTCGCATGAAGTAGGCAGTAGAACCTTCTTCCGGCCGCGACTCGATTTTGACGTATTTTACTCCGCCTTTGACTATCTCCTCCACGACCACTTTCCATTGAATATTTTCGAACTGGTCTAGGACGGCTATGAGCTTCTCCAAGGAATTTTGTACCACGTTCCGTCTGGACGAGGAATGGCTCAGTGGCTTGCTTACTTAGCAGGTGTAGGCATTCGCTTACGTATTTCCGTCCGAGTAATCTGTGAGTGAGGTGCGCTCGGGGTTGAATCGTACACGAAAAACAGTGGGTCGAATAAACTGGATAAGGAAAACTTTGTTTTGATCGTCACGGAATGCAGCTCCGTGATGAGCAATCTGACGCTCTTTGTCGTCCTCGTAAGGGTATAATTGAACGTTCTCGATTCTGTTAGGCCGGGACTCCGGATTCTCGTCAAGATCCGAGAAAAACTCTTCTACTTTGACAAAGCGGTAAGGATCTTTGAGCTTGTCATAAGGCGTAGAGGGCAGGCCACACGGGTTTATGGGCGTGAGAGGCATCGTAGAAGCGGAGAGAGCAGCTCTGGTCGAGCGACGAAGACCAGAGGTGATGGTTCCTTATTGAACCAGAGCAACACACGTTATATACGGAGTCGTACTTCAAGATGGCTACATTTTAGATAGGAAGTCGGAAAACAGACTATTCAGGTCTAGGGAGTAGCTGTCAGGTCCAGACAACGGAAAAAAGGGAGCTTGTTCAGATCAATATCGGAAAGGTTCAGGGGACCCCACTGCTTCCGATTGAGACTTTACCTGTGATTGAATCAAGTCTAGGGTTCCCGGCAAATGGCGGTTGAAAGTAAAGCTATACTGGTTGGCCGTGAACGATAATTCGGAATGCTGCCTGGCACAATTCGTTGTCTGTTGTATGGTACTCGCCTTACGGTCTAGTACCCAGGCCGCCATGCGGCGGTAGGAATTTGCACTCACTGAACCACGGCTGAAGCCCGATACAGGCAAGCTCCATTCGTTCAAAATACTTGAGCTATCCGCAGTTGCCCAGCTGTGTACCATTGCTGTGGTAGTGGATCTCCAAGCGAAGTATTTCCGGTGCTTATGGAAAAGGGTTTCCCATCATCTGAGAATATTGACCTACGGCGCATATACACGTTCCATGTCTGCTCCCGCGATAGTTCATAGATTCGGCGTCGCTCTGAGTCGCTCAACATCACGGATTTTTCTACTTTATTTCGTTTTCCTACGCTAGAGGGTCAGTCAATAGCTATTACAGATTTTCGGCTTTGATAATGGCTAACCACATGATGATCGATAATGAATCGTACTGCCAAAGTTCTTCTTTTCCGTACACCTTTTCTGCCCATATTTAGTTGGAGACCCCCAGAAGTACACGCCTGTCTCCTACGCATTTCCGGTACCTAGCCAGACGAGCTCCATCCCTGATTGTCTGGATGTGCAAGTCTCGGCCCAGAATTTGAAAATACCACGTTCGACGTCCATGCATGTGAAGGAGATTATAGATCGGAGGAGTTGAAGAGATCGACCATGAAACGAGGTATACCCCGGCAGGTGGTAGGAACTTTTTCAGCCGACCAAGTTTAGCAACCTCGAATATATTTCCTAAAACAGTCCAATCATTTAGCTTGGCAAACCTGTAACCTTGCTTTATCCATGACAAAAAACCAGCCTAGGTTATTGTAGACATCGGCCCGCAACAGGAGATCTCCAATGTGGTATACCCATGCATAGCTGCCCACGTGGGGCATAACAGGCACCGTGTCGTCCCCATTGAGCAACACTTGGAAATGCGCAAATATGGCGCAAACGAGCTGCTGAAGGGCCCGAAGTAGACCACTGTATCCCACTCATGCTTTTCGGGTCATGTATAGTGGGACCAAGGCTTATTCCGTTCAATCTCACATTTCGGGCTTGAGAGTATGCCCATTTGGAGATGTTTGCCTCGGTTCGCGAGTCTAGGTCAACGTCAATACGGGGGTGGGCTAAAATACGAGGGTGCCTGGCTCGGATGAGTACTTGATAATGGTATATCCGTTGATCTACTGATACTATGTGTCTAGACAACGCTAGCGCTATACTGTATGATGAATGGAACGTTTTGTCTAAAAGTTCCGAACCAATGATCTGAGAGGATCAACAGGTCACATGAACCTCAGATCTTTGTCAATCTGATCTTTAGAGCATCTGTGTGCTCAGGCACACGCTCTGAACAGTCCCGATCCCAACAGTTGACTGAATTATCGCCTGGAAGCAGTGATCTAAGTGAGGCTGTTCAGTGCAAGCGCTCATTCCGGGACTGTATTGCTTCTTTTCATCAGCTGGGTGAAGGTGTTAGCCCTCGGCTCCCATGTTTAGGTCGGAGGAATCGCCAGTAGAGGATTGCGCCCAGCGATGGCCGCATGGCTTAGATGAGTGTGAATCCTCAACACACGCCACCGAGTTTGAGGGGTCGAAGAAAGCTGAATTCCAGCAACAACAGCATACTTAATTACGAGGGTAAGAAAGCATGATAAACCTGTGTATATTATCGTAGTATATAGCACGCGGTCAATTATGGCGCCATTATGGAAGAAGTCTCTTTAAAAAAATAGTGCAGGCCCTAGGCAGTACGTCTCGATCCGACCAAGGGACTCAGTCGGCGTATGCTCTAAGTACATGTAACTAATAGCGACGATGGTCATGGTGATGCGAGGATGGCTCGCCATTTATAATACTCGGAGCAGGTGTGATCCAACCATCTCCCTCCCATTCGGCTACAACATCTTGCTTCAGTGTAGCACAACGAAGAGAGTAATATTGTTACTAACCTGTCAGCGTGTTCTTCGTGTTTACGTGCCGCAAGCCTGAACTTGAGCTTGAGCTTGAGACGGGACGAGGACGAGGATGGGGGTAGTGACGGTGGCCTAAACTGGAGCAAGAGCAAGAGTTCGAATGCGAGGATGAGCTAGAGCTAAAGCTGGAACTCGAGCTAGAGCAACTAGAGCTCGAGCTCCTAGTCGTACTTTCGCCTATATGCGTCATAAGTCGTTATGATTTCTATCTTCAATAGCGAAAGTCCAACATACCGGCCGAGCCACAATAATCATCACCTTCATATTGGGCCAGCAGGTCCGGGTTAGGGTATGATCCAGGTTTTTCAGGAGCATCCAAAGCCTTTAGACACTTTTTGAGCAAGACCCGATCGAGCTCGTATTCAAATCGGAAAGGATGACGGCGCGAGAAAGGAGAAAATTCACTTCTGCCTTCGAACATGCTGCGATCGGGCTATGAAGCATATAAAGGACAAGCAGTCAATGAAAAAAGAAAATAGAGAAAAGGTGAAGACATACGTCGTAAGTTTGAAACACGATACGAAATTTCAATTTCTTGGTGACCCACCGAGGATAGCCGCTATCCCAAAGCTCATAAGCACATTTAGACTGAGTTTGAATGAGCATTTGATAGAATTGATTCGAGTTGGTGAGCTGAATCATGGCTGCTTCGGCTCTGATTGCGGCATGTAAATTAGGGTATCAGTGTGTCCAGAGCATATCTGCATACCGCATCATGGAAGTATTGCATTCTTTCGTGCTGAAGATCTGCCATATCATCAGACATGAGTTCATGATACGAAATGATAACAGAACGAACCATATCAGAATTACGACGCCCAAACGGTGAATCGAACCGATGCGCAATTCGGTGCAACCACTACAAATGAAATATTCACTTCAGATAGTAAAATCAATCTATCACACCCAGACTGACCTCCGCGACAATAGTCTCATCATCTTTATCGCTCCATCCTAAGCCCCATTTAGCCCACTATCACATTTTATATTAGCCAGTTTCAATCGTAACTAGTAGAACCGTACCTTGTTAGCAGATTCGCCCATGAATCTCTCTGTCCTCCAGCGCTTATGCATCCTCAAGTTTTCCCCTCGCCAGATCGGAAGTTGCGTATTGATAACGCGGTATGATGAATTATCTGGACCTTCTCCCTCCAATAGGCGCTTGTTGAAGCTTCTCGTCTGCGCAAAAGTGGGTGCCTTGCGCTCCCATTCTCCACCTTCCGTCTGAGCCTCCCACCTGTCTCAGTGAGACTATCATCATCACGCGACAAAACCCCCTTACTGCACATCTTTATCCTCGACCACGCTCGACGCCGGCGACTCCACTTCTATCTTCTTTCCGCCGAGTCCCAAACCCGCTGTCACTCGGTTATTGGGGTCCGTGTTGAGCAAATCTCTGTCCTGCGCGTGTTTAGGTTAGCCGACTGAGATACGATGATAGTGCATAGTAATACATACAGGCCGATAGCGATGATACTTAATGTGTGGTCGCCGCCGACCGTGCCCTACACGCTGACCATTTAGAAAGTGTAGCACAGGTAGTACATCTAGTATAGCCGGTTCGGGGGTACTATTCCTCACCACGACGCGATAAATGATACCCGCACAAGTATCGCGAAGATAGCAATGTGCCAATGTATATAGAACGATAGTGATGGATTTCTAACTACATTTCAATACCGCTATAGCGATGTAAACATCCACCTGCGTCAAATGCTGAATGTATGCTGTCGAGGACGTGGAGTATCTTTCGCTTAATGGGTGATATATTCCCTACTCAGCAACTAGGGAGCCTGAGCGATGATATCGAGGCTCTAATTCGGTTAGTAGAGTGCTAGATAACTGCTAATCAGACTGCAATGAAAAGCGCACCATGGTTATATCCCCTCATTTGAGCATCATCTCTAGCTCGGCCCTCCCATCATCGGCGAGCGCAGATATGATGAATCAAGCGATACTTGTATATACCTTTTTACTTACCGTATCTCTACCCTGCATTTTCTAGGTTTCGTGCTAAAGAATGAAAGATGTGAAAAAAGGATTAGTCAGCGTGTATCTACCGCTTCGGGTTCGGTTCTATCCTACGCTATAGACGCGGCAAAGATATGAGAGTTGGATATTGGGATGATGATGCTGACCGATAGCATGCGATACTACTGTACTCAATACAAGATGATACCTTACCGTTTCATCGCAGCGCTAAAGATGCGAGTCGATCGACGAGGAAAGGATAGTGCCTCAATATCCCGGGTCCCCACGAGCCCTGTTCAATACTCCTGTAGGTAATGATACAAGCAGACGTTGATACAAATTTGAACCCCCAGCTTCGCACTCTTATAAATGGATGTGATTGATTCTGATGTGATCAATCGGTACTGGACACGAACCTGAGACGTCGATACTTTGCAAAGCGCACTGCAGACAGACACCTAAGCCTGCTATCCAAAAACATATGTGTATCACTATTAACCCTAGCGATAAAAACTTATCGTGTTGCTCAAGATACCGCCCAGGTATCCTTCCCTAAACGAGCCGCTTTTGGCTCTCGCGCAGTTACAATGATACTCAAATAACAGTTGTGCTAAAACAAGCAGCTCATTTGCCTGGAGTTAATACCGATATAGACCAGAGCTTGCGCGTTCGAGTACCTACCGTCACAACGGGATGATCAGTGAGAATATCATCATTATATCCTAGTAGCGCCGCTTATCTACGTGAAAGAGATAATTACCAGGTATCTTCCCCGCACCGAGCACTACACGACTCTCGATAGTTTGCGGCACTGATACCTTCGTCGCAAAGATACCAATTTAATCTTACACCAAAATATATGCGCCCTTGGTAGCGTGCGAAACTAATACATATATAAGGAGTCCAATCAGCGAGTTCGAGTAGGATGTTATCACTTCAGTGCAACTATATATTTTACATAGATGATTGTTAGCTATTGCTGACCTTGTCATATGTGTTTGGTCACCGGTAGAGCTAACGTAGAGAATATTATTGGGCGATATCGCTCAGCGTGCACACTCATTGGAGATGAGAATAGTTGTATTAAGGATATGCGGAGGTATCATGCTTATGCGAGCGATGCAACAATGTCTTAGCATTAGTGATACCATGCGAGTATCTTTCTGACCTTGAGCGTCGCTCCGCCGTCGCCTAGCGATGTAAGAGATACTAGCCATTGGGTACTCTCGCTATAACGCTAACACAAACAGAATACTAATCTTGAAACCGATAGTGTCAATACATATGCGCGACCTATCTTTCGGATCTTATCTCTCTCTGGAGCAGGTGGATTGTCTCTCACGTGCAATGATTCTCGTTTCCATCACGACGATACTGTTAGATGACTACTATGCCTACAGAACACATTCAATTATCTTCTTACTGCTAGCCGTCGCTAGGATTAGTTGGGAAAGTACAAGTCCTACGTACGAAACTTGCCTCGCTCCTCGTTGATAAACTGAACAAATATACAACAGCATCGCTTTGGGGCAACGCCGCCCAGCATCAGTCACCTCGACCTGCATAACAGCCCTTTATATGCGTTAGTGGCTTCTTTCGAAATACTTCCCCAGACAAAGCTATTGGAAGCATACCGTATCTACTAATTATCATCTTTAACGCGAGCGGATGAGCATAGGACGCTATCGCGGGACACTATCACGTGATAGAAACTTGTGAAACGCACATATGCGAACTTAGATACAACTGGCATTCTGCGATGCCGTAGGCTCA
>JAYRCO010000552.1:0-22410 GCA_037042815.1 Ceratobasidium papillatum
GGATGACCTAGACGACGACGACGGATGGCAAGACATGCCCATCATCCGGGCCGGGGACAACCCGCTCGGCCTCGACGACGAAGACGCGAAACGGTACCACTATGTCGAACCAAAGAAACAGACCGACGACCATGCGGGTACGGGAAATGCGACGGGCGGTGTAGCTGGGTTCGACGATCTGGGGAATGAATGGAGGAGTAAACTCGATCAGGACGAGGAGGATTATACGCGGTTGAGGTTGGAGGACGATGATGATGGGGACGAGGTTCATTTACGGACGCGGTATTTGTTCGATGAGGACAAGGCGATGACTCCGTTGAGTCAGATGCAGGCGACGAAGAATTTGTTGACGGAAGCGCAGAGGATCGCGTATGTGGGTGTGTGTGCGCTTGCTGCGCGGGAGATGATCGTCCAGCTCCGAAAGGCCAAGGCCAAGGAGCTCAAACCGGCGATTGTGAATCTGGAGTTGTGGTCGTTGAAGATTATGGGACGGTTGTATTATCATATGGAGCTGGAGACTGCTGGTGTGTATCTTTGTTATCTCATTTCGTGTGACCGGGCTAAATAAAGAGTTTGATTAGAACAGAAGATGATTGAGAGTCTGGCTGAGCATGGTGTATCGGCTCTAGACCTTGTTCCGGCGCTCATGACGACTCATACCGTCGCTAATCCGGAGTACGACCCCGCCGAGGCTAAACGACGAGACGCCGAAGAGACCGTTGCGCGGCAGGAGTCACACGACAACGATATTGATATTGATGTCGACATTACGGCCCACACAAACACCGAAACCACACAAGAAGAAGACGAAAAGCTCTCTCTAACACCCCGACAACAACCCCGAAACATCCACCTCCAAACAACAGCCAACGTAATGGAACCCCTCACACCCACCGTAACATCCATCCCGGGCGTATCGACCCACCTATCTTCAACAGACGCCAACGTCACGCTCGACATCCGATGGACAGTCCTCTGTGACCTGTTCCTCATTCTCATCGCTGATAGCGTGTACGATTCTCGTTCGAGAGTGTTATTGGAGATCGTCGCTACCAAGTTGGGATTAGGCTGGTTAGATGTTATCAAGTTTGAGAAGCGCGTGACGGATGCGTTGGAGATTCAGGAAGGTGTTGAGAGGTTGGAGCAGAGAGATGTTTTGGATGGACGGGTGAAGAGTGCGTCGAAGAAGAGGTATGTGATGATGGGTCTTGCTACGCTTGGTACGTCCATTCCCTCTTCTCCTTTCCTTCATCTCTTTCTAATATCCTCTTGATGGTAGGCGGCGGTCTAGTAATCGGTCTTTCCGCTGGTCTACTCGCACCTGTGATCGGAGCCGGTTTGGGCGCAGCTCTCACCACCGTCGGAATAACCGGTACGACTGGGTTCTTGGCTGGAGCCGGAGGAGCAGCTGTGATTACGACCGGAGGCGTGTTGACGGGGTCGAGTATAGCGGGAAAGGGTATGGCGAGAAGGACGCAGCATGTTCGGACGTTTAGTATTTTGCCGATACATAATAATAAACGGGTGAATTGTTTGTTGACTGTTCCTGGGTGCGTTCTTTCTTTCTTTCTTCCCTGCTTCTTTCCTCTCCCTACTCTTATTTCTTTTTGCTCTTGTCCTTTTTTTGCTGAATTAATTTGGATGTATAGGTTCATGGCTTCCGCCAAAGACGATCCTCGACTCCCATTCAGCGTCCTGGACCCTGTTATAGGAGACGTGTTTGGTATACTTTGGGAGCCGGAGATGATGGCCGAGATGGGCAATGCCTTGAAGATCCTCACGAGCGAGGTGTTGACGCAGGTTGGACAAACGGTCTTGCAAGCGACTGTCATGACTGCGCTTATGAGTGCGCTGCAGTGGCCATTGAGTGCGTTTATCTTTGCCATCCCACTCCTTTCCCGTGCACGGATTCCTATTTCGTAGCACCGTCACTCCCACACATATACTAACTCGTATACTCTACCCAGTTTTAACCAAACTCGGCTACCTAATCGACAACCCATGGTCCAACGCACTCGACCGATCGCGCGCAGCGGGTCTAGTCCTCGCCGACGTCCTCATCGAACGGTCCCTAGGCGTCCGACCCATCTCGCTCATCGGCTATTCACTCGGCTCTCGCGTCATCTTCTACGCCCTTATCGAACTCGCACGAAAAAAAGCGTTTGGGGTAGTCCAAGACGTCTTTCTCCTCGGCGCCACACTCACAGCACCCACAGCTGTATGGCTCCAAGCGCGCGGCGTCGTAGCAGGTCGACTCGTCAACTGTTTCGCGCGCAACGATTGGCTTTTGAATTACCTTTTTCGAGCGACTACGGCGGGGATTGGGACGGTTGCGGGGCTGAGGCCGGTGGATAATGTGCCTGGGTTGGAGAATGTGGATGTGACGGATAAGATATTGGGGCATTTGAGTTATCGGACGTTTATGCCGATTATTATGGATCAGCTTGGGTTTCCGGTTACTGCTACTTATTTTGATGAGGAGGAGGTGAGTGTTTTTTTTGTATTTTTTGAGTTTGGGTGGATGGGGTGAAGATGGAAGTGAGGTCGGGAAGAGCGTGAAGGGAGAAGGATAGTGTGAAGGGTGGATTTTTGGTTTTGCGGGTCTATGAGATTGTGGAATTTGGTGTCGTGGGCCGAAATGACGGGACGACGAATTAGGGGACTGAAACGGTGGAGTCATAGGATGGAGGGTAGCCGTTGAGATTGACGTCGGCTGGGCATAGATCGCCGAGCCCATTAGTGCCAAGTCATGCTCTAGAAACTCCGCTGCTTCGATCAGAGTCAAACTTAAACTAATCGCTTGACAATTTGCATTGCAGGAAGTCGAGATGGAAGAAGACCGAATCGTCGTACGCGAGCCTCCGCCACCGCCTGTCGTCATTCAACCGCCCAAGAAGAAACGGTTCAGCTGGTTTTCCCGAAAGAGCACGAGTACGCCTCCGGAGAAAGTCGTGCCTTCACCCGCAGCCGGCATACAGACCCCGAATGACCGAGCCCGTGCGTCTTCTTCTACGCTGGATAAGATCCGAGACGAGGATGATCTGCCGGAACGCATCGCGTTGCCAGCCTCGCCTGCTCCACCTCCATACACGCCTTCAAGTGCCCAGTCCGGTTCCTCGTTCCCATCGGAGAAGACTGGGCTTCCTGTCGCACCACCGCCACATACGTCCTCCTCTCCTGAACCTGGTACACCGGACATTGCTCCTACCGCCGGATTCGATTTCAAAGCGATCGGCCAGGTGTTGGGTAAAGAGAACCTCGATCCAAACAAGATTCGGATGCCGGTTCCGAGTCCCGCGATGAGGCAGGCGATGCTTGTGGCTCCTGCTTCTCCGTTGGCGAGGTCTGAGAGTGCTCCGCCGATGGGAGCTGGTGGTCCTCCTTCACCGATGGGAGTTGCTGGACCTTCTTCGCCGATGGGTGCGGCTAGCATTGATGTGCCAGAGCGGGAAAAGACGCCTACTCCGAGTTCCGTGGCGCCGAGGATGCATACGAGGGCTCAGACGGAGTATGGAGCTGATGTGTTGGGTGGTGGTTTTGATAGTGGGAGTAGAGGTGGGAGGTTTGGAGTTGTGCCGGAAGAGGATGATGGAGAGGAGGATGTGACTGCGATGTTCCAACGTTCGTTGTCGCTCGATGCGACTTCGTCTGGAGCCGGTGCTGTAAATGGAGGATTTGGCGCTGGGTCTTCGAGCTTGGGGTTGAGCAGTTCTGGCTCGTCTGGGCTTGGGTTTGGTGCTGGGTCATCTAGCCTCGGGCTGGGCGGGTTTGGCGGCGGGAGTGGGACAAACGGCTTTAGTATACCGTCGTATACTCCACCAACGTTGTCCTTCGGAAACAGTGACGGGAGCGTATGGGCTCCTCCTTCAAATCCGTTTGCTTCTCCCTCTTCATCGCTCCCTGACCTTGCCAACTCATCGACTTATGCTCCTCCCGCGCCTCCGAGTCCCACCACTTTAAGATCTTCCAGCCCATACGCATCCACATCCACACCATCCAACCCGTTCTCCGATTCTACACTTTCATTTGGGGCAGCAGACGGGAGCATCACGTCTTGGGCTCCTCCGCCGAAACCCAAAAAGGTACCGAGCCTACCTACCAACCCATGGGACACATAACAGGATTTCTTTTGTTCATACTTGTTTTTTTTGATACCGCTGTGCTTTTTGCCTTGTATTTACCTTTGCACTATATATGTAATTTTAGGGCTAGTTAGATATTTGGTCTTGATTATTTTGATAGGAGTAGGCTTAAGTAAGGGCGAACCTAAAGACCGTAATTTTCGGACCTCTTGTTTATTGAAGTACTCGTGCCCGGGCTGTGCACCTTGCTTGCTTTTTTGATGGTCCTTAGAAGCTCCGAGATCCATTTAAGCTATTTTATAGTGGTTCTGCATTATTTTGTATGATCTGTATGTGTTCCAATGCTATCCACGATGACTCAAGGCGCATATAGTGTAGGTTATAAAATGGAAAAATAATTGATTTTACAAGGTTACCTCGTTTACCCTCCCTTTGAGAACCAGAAACACGTCTCTATATGTGTATAGTTCTCATGCTTTGTAACACTGTCTGATTATCTATGAGCTCTAGGATCATACAAGTATACCCAGCGTCGATGCTCAGCAAAAATGGCAAATCCTCGCGAGTGTCATATCTGCTTTCGAGTAGTGCGCTCCCGCTGTATGTTATTCCCAAGTACTATTGATACGCCCCTCCTTTCCTCTAGCCCTATGTATCGATCTGTCTGAATACTTGGCCGCGCTCAGACGAGCCATACCACGTGACTACTTCGATACATATGGGCGGCCGCCCGTCTCGCATCTCTCTTTCTCTCTCCCTCTCTCCCTACCCCCTATTCCACAGCCTCGCGCACTTCTCCCCTCGGCTATCCTTCTGCTATTATTATACTAAAAGAATTACATTCATCCTTGCTTATTAGTTGTTTTTATTTTTTCCTCCCACCCGTCCCAATATGTTAAGGGATGATAATCACTGCATCACTTAGTATTGGTAGGTTTGGCCGCCCACCCGAGCTCGCTCGGCTGGCTCGGCCCCGACTACACCATCTGGGTTTGCATGGCCACCTCTGGCCCTGCCCCCAGTTCTCTCAAACCTCATAGTCGGTCCTTCCATTACTAATATCATGTATGTATCCACGCGTAATACACTACATGCTACCTCCGGGCACGTCAAGCCAAGGATAAGTAACATGTTCTATTTATTTTATCTCGTCGTGATTCAAGCACTCCTGCTGGAGAAATCCACACTGCGCCTCGTCGTGTTAGTGCCAATGCGAATGGCCCACGGTGTACAGTTAAGCTCGCTTGGGTTGGTTAATATCAATCGCACTCAAGATCGGCGCTCAGGCTCTCTGCTCAGTCCGTCCGGCTGAGCTCTTAGATGCAAATATCACCAATTTCAGGGTAGGTGTGTCTAAAAAATGATACACATCTCACATAGGACCAACCCTATCTTCAGGTAGGAGTGGAGTATATATTTTCTCATGTGTCATTCGTGCTCTACAATGTGAACTCGAACAAGAAACAAACTTGGGCGATCGGCGCCTGTGACAGGGAGGGCCGACTCAGACCATTTGAACCCGTCGGCTCCTAGCGACTCATTTATGGGGAGTGACCTAAGCAAGCAAGGTGATTCCCAACACAGATACAACATGACCGACGATTCGTGAGTAGTACACAATGTGGTCGAGTATCAATCACACTGGATTATAAAATCACAATCATGGATAGGGGTTATAGCTCCATTAGCTCGTGGCATCCTATCACCGCAACGTGACAATGTCCAACGTATCTATCGTACTTTCTAAGTGTTCTAAGTTTCTTCTACCATAGGTTTGACGTTGCTGCTCTCGGTACGACATCTGATATATGCGTATGCGTTTGGGCTGTGGGACAAAATGCGTCTAGGAATATCCCTAGCTTGCAATTGCATTGCGCCTAGCAAGTTAGCTGGTTTTCGGGGTCTCAGTATCACTGTAGATCTTTGCTGCAACCGGATGTCAGCCTCGAGGCGTCCACGTGTTTGGCCCACAGATCTCCCCATAACCCACCAGAGCTATCTACAACCTCAGACCGACTGCGTCTCACTCCATTTACCCCCGTCGCCACACACATTTTTCCAGTAGTTGCAGGATGGACAAGATCGTGGCATCGCTTGGATCGTTCCCGAGCAGTGCACAAGCAGCTCAACGAATTCTTCATACTTTCAGCGGTAGATGGGGATCTGGTGATATCTTCGAGTGGTACAGAACCTTAGTCGATCCCCCTGCTCGGTCGATCCAGAAGATCCAGATTTGGCGAGACTTTGGCGCAGTTCCCCACCGCTTCATCGTCTTGCATATGTCTAACGGACAAACTCATCGGTTTGATCGACGTCCTAGTCACGGTGTCGAAATGAACCATGTTCGTCTGGTTGCAAATTACTCTATGCCAAGTGAAGATGCGTGCGAGCTCAACATCGACTATGAACATGTAACAAGAAACGCGGAGTGCGAGATCGAACTCGCTTTACGCGGCGAAATTGATATTATGATTGTGCTTTCGGCATGTCATATCATTTCCAGCGACAGCGTGGCCCGCGAATATTCTCTTTTCCGATACAATTGCTTCTTTTTCTCCTGGACGATCTTGATGGTCACTTCACGACGGTACCTGCCTTACGAGGCTCCACGTCCTGAGTCCGTCATACCCAGATTCCGGTCTGAACTCAACCGCGTCACCGAGTTTATCGTCGAAGAAATCATCACATACTGCCTTGATCTGGTGATTGAGACTATCACTATCCTCCGGGCGAAGACAGGGAGTCGGCTAAATGGTGGCTTCCATCCAATAACTCGAATTGCTTGGACTCTGCCAACTAGAATTTTTCAGATCATGGTCCGAAAGTTGTTTAAGCTTCGCCTACGATACGGCTTGCGCTCGGCGCTTTCCAAAAAGGTTCGAGAAGAATTGGGCAAACTCGCTGATTTGGTTCAAAAAGCCGCGCTCCCAAATCATTGTGCGGGAGATACTCTCAATAAGCATCTATGGATAGAAGATGTCGAAGGTCTGATTAAAAGGGCGCTTGAGACGGAAACAATGAAATTAATCTGGGCTTCTATATTGGAGGCAACATCGGCCGGCCTAGGAGGACTTCAACCGGAAGAACTATCAGCAGTGGCCAGTAGCTCAAACCTAAAATTTTCATTACTTGGGCGAAACGTTGCACAGCTTTCTGCGGTTTGGAATGCAGCCTTGTATTGTGGTCTTGAGGCAGCCAAAAAGGCTAGCCAAAATACTACATATACAACTCATGAGGCGGCGTTCAAAGACGCTTGGTATGCTGCGCGTGATGCTTCTCTTCATGCAGGTCAAGCTGTTGTCGATAATACCTCCAAAGCAATGAACAACTCAAAGCGAGACGAGATGTGGAGACAGGTCTGGGATATATGGGAAGATTGTTGGGATGCGACGCATGCAGTAGTCCAACCTCGCTCTGTTGAAATGATGAACAAGATCGTAGATAAAGTACTAGCAGCTGGCGTCGTGGCGGTAATTCAAGATATGAAGGATTCAAGAGTGAAAACAATCCAAGCTCGTACGTTAGCAGAGGTGAGATTATGGATTCTGTTATATTCCAAGCTGCTTGGGTTGCTCAAGTTTTGGTGGCATATAGGATCAAAGCTGGTTTCCAAGCGCGCTGGTAGATCTTCAGTCAGAAGCTAATATTACAAACGCTGAGCTTCAAGTCTTCATGCTCAAGATGATTGAAAAAGGGACGATAAACGCAGAGACCGTGAAAGAAGTGCACGTGACCATGGCTCGAATTTGGGCGAATCACTCGGACTTCATCTCACAAGCAACAGAATTCGTGGCCATTGAGGAGAAAGTGGGGTCATGAGTATATTAAGCCCTATATTTGAACGATATTCGTACAAATGATCTTTTTCTGTTTTTTTTTTTTTTCTTCCCTCCACTTCTTTCTTCTTAAATCAAAGAAGCTATCTACATCATCGTCGCTGTGGTAGGCCAGGCCTTTTAAGGAATGTGACGTTTAGGGAAAGCGAGCAAAAAAACATGTAGCGAGGTGCGCCCGCAAAGGGCGAGAACGTGAGCGTTGATAACAGAGAAGAAACGATCGGTTTGCGACGTAGACGCCGGACAGAATATATGTCATCCCCGAATCCTATATAGGGGCTCAGGGACGATAAGCAAGCATATGCCAAGCGGGTGTAGAGTATCGTGTTCTTTACACACCCATGAAGTGTATTCGAGATCGCGTATGCGGCGACTCGAGGATGAAAATTCCCAGCTATGACATAATTTGCTCTTGATTGTTTTGATAGGAGTGTGGCTTCAGCAATATATGACGTCAGCAGACATTTGATGAGGTAAATGGTTTGATCTCAACCACAACATTCTCTGATTGACTATGGTGAGGTTTAACAACTAATCTTCTTAGAATCGGAGCTGAATCCCCTTAGTCGAATCCACCATGCCATCCTCAAGGTAAATCATCTATGGTTTGCAATGCGATATGGGCCTAAAAATTCCCTAGCTTGCCGACTGCAAGGCTGCCTGAACAAAAACACATATAACCCAGAGAAATGCGACGCACAACTTCGTAGTCTGTACGAATGCTGCGCAGCCATGTACGAAAAATCCGGCCAGGATGCCGAGTCGAGCTCATGTCCGATTCCTCGAGTTGTGACGAGATGGTTGAAGAATCATCCTACATGGTGAGCAACCAACGGATATATGCTAGATTTATATGCTGATATATATACACAGATTTCATAAATTCCGAGAAGATTTTGTTTCGTACTCAAATAGGACAATGTATTCTAATTTTGCGCCAATTCCCTTTACATCGTGAATATTGCTCACAACACCCTGGTGACATTTCCCCCGGTATTAGATGTTGAATTCAAGAGCCCACCTCAGCTCTACTAGGTTAGATATCGAGGCTTTACAGTTACATGTGAGGCCGGAGCTGATTTCAGAGAGTTAACCTCACCTGGTTTGGCGGGTATTTCACAACCATATTACACGACTGCCCCTCGTTTATTCCCAAGCTATCCTGTTTTCGCCATCAAGAAATCCAGCTTGACTAGATTGTATAAGTGCATGCTTCTGCACTAAAACGTTTGGGCGACGTCGCTAGCTACAGTTATTCAAGGTACCGGTTCGAGATTTTCTCAACAATGCTGAAGTAAGATGCAAAAGCACAATCAAGACTTTTATTCGTCGAACTGAGGGGGTAGAATTTGATTCCGATGAGCCCTTGCGTTAACCTCATCGGTATCCACCGATCTGTTCGGAGAAATTTCTAACGTCCCCTCGAACGGTATTCGATTGCTCCAGTTTCCATTTCACAAGTGAACATCTGAGCTAAAACCGAAAAGTAGAATGTAATCCCCGCGATCACATGCGCAAGGCGGAGAATAGTCGCGAGTTCGAGCTCCCTGAGGTTATTGGAGGGAATGTAGTATAGCCCAAAGCATCAATATCGATCGTACACGCAGATAGCAGAAGTAACTCTAAATCTGTCGGGCCGGTAACTAATAGCGCTTTCGGCCGCTTAAACTTACCCGATTCAACTCATGTAGAGACCTAGCGGCGTTCCAAGTATAGTAATCCACCTCGGGCGATATATCCACAAGTGTGGTAGCGCCTTTCTGTAATGGTCTGGGCCCCGTTTCATACTTGTTTATGGATCAAGGAGGGGCCTCTTAACGAGTCTGACTACCTGAGGTGTCTTGACTACGTTCAACCAGGTATACGGCCATCGCTCTTGGCCAGTGACCATAGTGCAGAAACGTAGTCATATCTTTCAGGACACAAATCCTAACAAGACCTAGAAGGTTTGATGTCTCCAAATCCTGTCTAAACCTTCTTATAGTTAGCAGGAAAATAATGGGCACAGTGTTATACAAATAACAGTGGCTCACTGCACTAACCTTCGGATAGTTGCTTCAACTTGAACAGGTTTGATGTAAAAGTGCATCAGACACATCACAGCCGTTGGCCGATCATTTGATAGCACCTACCCGGTTAGAATTTGGCTGATGCCCCACACGAGCACGGTACCATTTACCGTATTGGGAAGACACACCGCTGATCAAATCTCTGCATGTGCTGCAGTAGTTATGCACCATACGTGCCCCACGGATATGTGATTAGGCACTGGGCGGGTGATGTAGGAACAACGGCCAAACATTAATTCACAGTGTTCTTGATTGATACATCTCCGGCACATGAGTCTCGCCAGGTAAAGCATGCGTGCGCTCGGCGGGTAAACGGTGCCTTTCCATTGCAAGGTTCCATCTCAAGGGGACACGCTCGTACGATTCAAAACTCTCGGGCACTTGCCGATCACCCAGACTTCTAGGTGAAATTCGATTACTTGGTTCAGACGAGGTGCCGGTTCTGGATGTGCATAAGTCCATGAAACATGAATGTTTAGGTTTTACGGCAAGGGCGCTATTTCCAGATTGTACCCACCCAATGCAGCCTACGACTACGCGCACTAACCATGGAATTTTATATATACATTAGATATGCTTTTGAGCTTCAAGTAAGGGTATAACCGTTCTTAGCTCTTTTGTCCACCAAACAAGTCAACCTCGGCTCTCTCCGGAGTTGGAATAGCTTGGTCTAGTTTGTCCGATACTCTGGAGGCCAGAAAAATCAAAAAGAACCTAGTCAGTTAAAGGTACGGCTTGCTATTGTGGCATGGCGGTTAGTAGTCTAACTACGGAAGCCGATGTTCTTTTAAAGTTCTGCAAACAATAGGGTTATTGCCAAAAATGCGCGGCTGCAGAGGACACTACATCCGGCGGACCGCGAAAATACACACACGGTAATAGCAAGCCGAACCAATCCCGAGGTCCCCCCCCCCCCCACTAGGGCAACCGAGATCAAGTGAACAACCCTCTTCGCCCTCCTGCGCAGCTGGGCACGAAGATTCATGAATTATTACTACGCAGCTCGCGCAGCTGTGAATCACTAAAACGTATAGCTGTAACTTCTTTGGAGCTCTTTTTGATGTCGCTGGTATTTCCGTGAGTAGTGCTCTCGTTCGTTCGTTAAATATATCTTAAAGCTATAACGGCAGCATCTGGCTCTCTTCAACATAAGTAAGAGGACCAGACGTAACTGTCGGTTATCTACCGTATTAACCTGCGACAGGCCTGTTTTTGAGCAGTTCAGCTCGTGTTTGGCTGAGTCCCTCATAGTTCACATCCCTGCCGTTGTGTCACATCAGAGTTTAGCTATTTGACTAGGCTGATTACACTCTTACATTTTTTATGCTTAGGTTCTCCTCTCTCTTAGCAACAACTTAGCCATTTGTTATTTACTTTTAACTCACTGGCTGTCAGAATGGTTTATTTGCTATAGTCATTCGTCTCTGTACCACCTGAAACACCAAATTTGTTCCCCGGTGCAATAAAAAATCTACCAGCTCTACTGAGGTCCACAAGAACACAACTCAACTTTTCGGTTGTGCTCGCTCTAACTCAAAAAGCTGCATGTGATCGTACTTACAAACAGAAACAAGCAAGTCTATTCAGTGATTTTCCTGGTGTCGGCGGAACCAGCTTAGCATGTTACAGGAGATATTTTTGATCTTTTAATTATCAAAAAGTATAGGCTATAGGGAGCTAAATAACTTGTGTACCGAAGTAGGCAAGGATCATGTATCACGATCCCTACCGCGAATTCCCTTTTAGACCACTTGCCTTATTCTTTAATACTGGACAGCGCCTCAGGCGTGGTGAATGCAACTTGAATCTCGTTTATTCTCCCTATAATAAGATCTACTAGCTTTTCTCTATTGGTGAAAGGTTTGCGACCTGACCTGCTAAGCGCTGGTTCCCAAGTAGGTTGCATTTGACTTCCCCAGATTGAATTAATACATACGAGGGCGTCAATACTGCTTTATCACAGCAGAATATGATAAGAGAAGACACCTGTATTGCACGTGTTGCATGCGTCAGCTCCGGGAATGTGGCTAGGTATTGGGCGGCTAATATAGGCACAACCAAAGTGCGTTCGCGCCATCCTTCTTCGCTGAACGCGCGTCCAGCCTTGGTATAGGATTTGGTTCGTGCGAATTTCCTTTTTAAACTTCTGTTGAATCACATAAATGTCTCAACCTGCGTTAACCACACAACTTGATCAATAACTCATGCTTCGAAAACTGGTCGGGCAATTCCGATCGCCGAAGCTGGGTGGGTTTTATTCGCTGTAGCAAGTTTACTTCACGTCATTGGGCGCTTTGAGCCCACAGGTTTATGGAGTATGCCTGTGTGATAGTGTTGGTATGTTACTCTATAGTCGGCCTAAGTATATTTTACTGCGTGAACTACAAGTATCCATCCTTCTGGTTGTACAATACGCATATATACGGCGTAGTTGCGTTGAGCTACAAGACGGCTGTGCGCCGACGGTATCTGATATTGATATGAGACCAGCCTCGTCGAAAAGAAGATTTCGGTCCTGAATACGCTACTTTTGACCCTTGCTGGTATTAGAAGAGTATAGTGGCATCCTTTAGTGATTTAGTAGCACACTATCGATGGAAGAACGCACAGCACTAGATCGACGTCATCGATCAACACGCCCAGCCCACATCCGTTCGCTTCAAATATTTTCCCAAGCGATTAGGATGAGAGCAGTGTGTATCATAAATAAACTAAACTGGTGTGTACAGTCTTACGGTTCAGATACAGCGTTATCAGTCAAAAGCAAGCAAAGCAAGCAAAGCACGAAAACAAAACATCACAAACGTCAGTCCAAAGCAATACTGTCGTTCTCTCTAAAGTAAAACACTTGGGTATTTCGCTCATCTCCAACTTCTTGCTTCGATCAGGAAGTTCCCAATACCCCGCTCTCGAGCTCCACGAAGGCTTACGCATCTAATTCTCCAAAGGGCAGCCTACCAGCTCCCCGAGACCCGCACGCCACCAGCAAACCCAATTTCGCGCCAAATCTCGGCTGCTTCCCCAAGCGCATGAGCTCGCATCCCCATCCCGTAAAACCCGATTCGGCCGAACAGGTTCCCAGCTGCGATATTCCCTCCGGGGACAAAAAGCACAGCAGACTTGTTTCGCGCGAATACACTACTCGACAATGGGCTGTTAGCAATCTAAATCATTAAGTAGACTAGCCAACCCACTCATTGCACACTCTGCCCACGAGTCGTTCAGCAAACCGATGGCCCCGAAGGCGCGGTAACGTATATATGGTCGATAGCGCAGCGACTGTAGGGGTATGCCTTGTCAGCGCGGCGATGGCGGCGACTTCGTAGTATTCAATTCGAGTCATGGAAGAATCGAGCACAGGATACTCGTAGATCCATAGCTGGCCTTGTTGGATCATCTGTTCCACTCTTGAACGTGCAAAGTCATATGACACAGGATGAACGACCTACACAGAGGGACGTTGAGTAAGTTACCGACTGTGGCTAAACCGATAGAAAAAGACAGGGACATACCATTTCCTTCTCAAAATCATAGTACATGCGCGAAAGTTGCTCTTTATGTCGGGTCTCGGCTAGAGCAACACGGTGACCTTCAGGTAAAAGTTGGACGCCCGAGAATGTCGCGACGGTGCAATACGTCCAAAAGACGTTGCATTGACTTTCGGGAGCACGTTGTGCGTTGGTGTACGCGCACCAGTGTTCAGCGATACACTCTGCCACAGGGAATAGAGCAAATACGCGCGACATACGCTCAATCGGCATGATTTGTACCAGTTGCCGTATGAGGGGGACAATGCGGGAGTCAAGAAAATGTTGGGAGAGCATCGCGGGTTCATGTGGGGTGAAGACGAAAACAGGATCAGAGTTGAGAATTGAGAGAGCAAAATCGAGCATAGGCGGCCGCAACGCGCCATGATTCAGTGCGGACGAGTGGGAAGACGAAGAGGCCATAGGGACATGTGCAGTCCATATTGTTACCCAAAAGTCACGGCCAACCGTGGAGCTGGGCTGAGCTCCACTCCGACGGCGCGCCCACCAAGCGTCGGAGCGTTCAAGGCGAGTGAGTCCAACAGTAGCAGCCGATGATCCGAGTCCTATATTTTGTGCTTCCCACGCAACTCTTGAGAGCGCGTGAGCAAGTATCAAGTTGGATCGACGCTCTTCTTCAACCAAGATGTGTTCGGCGGCTTCGAGAAAGTCAGCTGCGGTGGTGTGAATGCAGACTTGATGAGCAGGTGCAAGGATAACGCGCGAAGGCATAATAGCTATGATAGGTGGCTCACATCAATCGAAGGGCAGCATATATACTTGTTGATTGGGGGCGCGCTACCAGAACTGGAGCTCCGCCCTGGATCGGAGGGCCTATGTCGAGCATACCACTACGCAATGCTCAAACGGCGAACCATGGACGAGATTCAACCCGGCCTTTGGCAGGTAGCGGATTATTCAGCCTAGTCATTGGGATAAACTGACTCGATATGAGAAGTCAAATGCAAAAAGGAGGCGTGGAGGAGAGAGAGAGGCAAGACGAGCTCAGAACGGTAAATGTGGGGGGTGAAGCGCAGTCGCCATGGCCACCATACCAATCATGGTATACTGATAGACCGGGGAAAGCCTAGTATTATCGGCGTCGATGCGCGGTTTTCCATGCCGCGGGTGTACACACAAGATAATAACCGAACCTAGCTCCCAAATTAGGGGGTGGGGTAACTCCTGAAATGAATGGTCTGGTGTCGATCAGCCACAAGCTAGCTACGTAGAGTTCAGGCTGTGCGCATTTCGGGCAAGTATATGTGGATGACCAAGTGTACAAGAGGGCCTTGAGACAACACAGCCAACTGCAGTATAATTTGATCATGGATCGGAGCTTTTAGGTTTCAGTCGCGTTGACGCAGTATCAGCTCAGAGATCGTACGTTCCACAGTTAGAGAATTTCCCGCAACAACGGCGGCAGACGAGGTGATGACGCAAAGAACAGCGAAGAGGATATGGGTAGACTGCCGATTGCGGCTAAGCAGTGTTGGGGCTATGGGAGGATTTTTGGCGTAGGTCTGCTAATATCTTTGTGGAAGTCAAGTGAACCCAGATTCCAGACAGTACTCGAGACATATCCGGCGGGCGAGATTATCAGCAGGGGACGCTCCGGCCACGGACCCAGGGGTCGTGATGGTGGTTGTTCTCATGGAACTTGTCGTGGAAATTGTCACATGTTCCGCTTTCAGCACTACCGCCCAGCGCTACACTCACATCTGCTTTCATCCACGACAGTCGAACCAACCCTCCTACCATGTAAGGTCAGACAACTATCAATCAGCTGGGTGAAAACTACCTAATTGTGTAGCAGTCTGAACTTCTGGCCGACCCTGCCATGTACTTTGATTCCGACGATGAGGATTCTTTCTCTGGGGTTGAGGCTTATGACGATAATACGGTAAGAGGAATTATGAAAAATGGCTGCAGAAACTCCTAAGCGGATTCGTAAATCATTAGATCTTGACAGAGGGCATACACGCAACGATCTACAAGATCGACGCAAACGATGCTGACACTTCTGCCCATGAAACGGTGACCGGAGCCGGTCTTCGGGCAGTGAAGTCGGTATCCGCCTTTAAGAACGCTCGCTTAGAGCCTCACGATATTAGATCCGAGGCTCATATCTTGGTTCGGCTAAGTCATCCTAACGTGAGCTATTCCATTTGCACTGAAAAGGGGTACCAAGAAGACCTCGTCCAGACAGATCATTCAATTGCTCGAAGCGTCCTACTCTCATCAGCAGAAAATCTATCAAATTACCATGCCATGCATCCCCCTGACACTCAATCACCTTTTGGAAAATCCCTACTGTTCCCCCTGTCCCCTGCCCCAAAAATCCCAACAAGCGCCCAACGCACCTCAACCACCGAATAAAGTAGCGTTGCGATACTCTGCGCTGGCCAAATCCTTCCTTTATCAAATCACTTCTGCTTTGGCGTACTTGCACGCACACACCCACGAGCATGAGCCAATAGCGCACCGTGACCTCAAGCCCTCAAACATCCTAGTCTCATCTGACGGGTGCATTAAGCTCATCGACTTTGGAATATCCTGGGAAGACCGCCCAAGGGGCCACGGTGCATCGTTCCAAGAACCTCGTGGTCTACACGATAATGGGCGCTTAAACGGCTTCTCCGACGCACCCAAACCTGAGTGGGACGAAACTCCCGAGAACATGTGCTGCCAGGTCTCGAGCGGGTACGTACACCTCTCTACCAATATACCCCTCTTTCCGCCCACATTCATCTGCGTAATATTGGTACTAGACCCTATCGAGCGCTCGAGCTCCTCTTTGCACCCCGCCGCTACGATGCACTTGCCGTTGACCTGTGGAGCCTCGGCGTCCTAGCCTCCGAATTCTTTACCTCCTTGGCTTTCAAACCAAAGGAGATCGGCGCGGACCTCCGTGAATTTGACTGGGATGCCTTGATTCCTGAAAGCACGGCTGCCGTCTCCGGTCTAGCGGACGAATCCCAGCCCGATCCAGACCCAACGCTACCCTTCAACCCACCTAATATGGTCACTATCACGGGCGGTACATGGCACAGGATCTCAATATTTGACTCTACCCGTGGCGAGATTGGGCTCATTGCAAGCATCTTCAAGTTGTTGGGTACTCCCACCGATGCCTCGTGGCCGGTAAGTCAGCGTTCGCTTAACCAGCTAGGATGAACAAACTATGACGCCAATTTTAGGGGTTCAAAGCTCTCCCCGCTGCGTCAGCGTTGTTGTTCAATCCTGTGTCGCCTCGGCCATTGAGGCCACTGCTCCCCAATCTCCCACCCAGCCATGTGCAATCGGACGATTCTGCGATCGGAGTGTGCCTAGCGGCAGATGGCGAGAACGCCGTGAACTTTATTGAACAGCTTATTCGCTATCCCCCAGAATCACGTACCAAAGCAGTCGATCTTTTGCGTCATGCTTACTTCACCAAAGGATGTGCACTTGTCCTCCCTTCGATCCATGCGGATGTGAGACAACCTTTGATCCAGGACGAATTGGAATCCCTCCCCGGACTGATTTCGCGGTTCTTAGTTGATATCGAGTAGTTCCAGATGGGTATCTAATCGCATTATGACCAAGATGAACAAATATAATCATACAAAAAGAAGAAACCGGTGGAAACAACGCAATGTTAAGTCTGAATAGCACCGATTTGGGTGTTAGTGGCTGGCGCAGTCGACATCGGTTTGTTGTCGATGCATATACCTGTACACAAAAGCAATTCAGTTCGCCGAGCGCCATCCGGAACACGGGGCAAACTTACTGCGAGTTGCGTTTGCGGTCTTGTAAATTCCCACCAACCGGTGACTGAGCTCAAACATGTCATTTCTAGGGTACGGCATTTAGCGTGGATGCACAGAAGAATTAACGGCCACTCTACTTACCGAAGCGAGATAATGATAAATTGCGCGTCTTTGGTACGGTCCTTGATGTAATTGGCGACAATCGATACGTTTCGGAAGTCAAGCGCCGCGTCAATTTCGTCCATAAAGTAAAGAGGCGTAGGCTAGTCGGCGATGAGATCAGATCACACACACCGGACAAAGGAAAGCCGACATACTTTAAAGACGTGCAGTGCAAACACCAGCGCTAAGGAGCTCAAAGTCTGAAATCCGCTCATTAGCGAACCTGAACGAGACGCTCCAATACTGATTCACACCTTTTCTCCACCCGACAGGTTCGAAATGTTTTTCCAACTTTTTTTCGGGGGCATTACGCTAAAGTTGACGCCCTCGGAGAACGGGTCCATTGAGTCTACCAGATCCAGTTCGGCGTTTCCGCCAAGCGTGATCATCTTTGGTATGGTTAGATTCCAACGTGCGATCGATTAAGGGTCGCATGAAGACCCACCTGATACATCTCTTTGAGTTTAGACGAGATGATGTTGAACCCAGTCATAAACTCGTCTAGTCGCCGTTTCCGGAGCTCTTCGTGCTTGGCCTTTTGCTCATCGCGCTGCCTGGTGACTTCATCAAACTCCTTGGCACGTTTGAGGTATTCTTTCTCGCGTTGGCGGTACTCTTCGAGAACGTTCAAGTTGGGCTTGGATTTGTTCATTTTGTCTAGTGGTTGAACAATGGATATATAAGGTCAATCGGTTGAAATATAACAAATAACGAACCTTCAAAGAGCGCGACAGCATACGTAAGTCGTTCACGTTGCATCCCAGCGAGCTCCTCATCCGAGAAAATCTGAAGTTCCAGTGGATCGTGCTTCTTTGACGACTTTCCTATCTGGCCATCAGGATCATCCTTGACCTGTGGCTCAGTATCGTCTGGCTGCTCATCAGCGTTCTCCCGGGTATTGGCTCCAGGGTCGGTGCTAGCTTCTTCCGTAGCTTCGGCAGGTTTGTCTTCTTCGTCCTCCTCATCGCTAAAAATGATGTTTAGAACTGAAGACAATCAAAATAATTAGCTACACGTACTCAACCTCGTGAAGCTCTAGCTGTGAGTGCCGATGAGCGTAATCCTTTCGCTTTACTTTATGTGTCTTGAGTTCCTTCTCGGCCTCCGAAATTTGTTGTTTGAGTTCTTGCTGCTCAAGATGTCAGAAATATCCCGCTCTCACCCATTTCCAATGTGCGTACCTCTTTAGCCCTGAAGCGTTGAGCAAACTTCATTTTCTCATCTAGTTCCGACTTGAGAGCTTGCAGATCATCCTCATACGTATCCTTCGCTGCCTCAGCCCTAGCCACTGCTGCTTGAAGTTCATGTATGCCTGCCTGGCATGCTTGGAGATCAGCGTCGAATCCGGCCATATCGTCATCGGTCCCTTGAAGCGAAGACTCATTCGCCTCGATCGACTTGACATATTTCTGACATTCCTTCTCGTTTTTGGTCTTGCCATTTTCCGATTTGACAATTTGTTCGTTTGCGAGTTGGATCATCCCCTTGATGTCTTCGACCTTGGAACGTTGAGCACGGAGCTTGACACCTCCAACCTCAAGAATCTTCTCCTGCAGGTCGTTGATGTCTTTCTGGTAAACGGCCGCCTTCCCGCGTAGCTTCTCCAGCTCAGATTCTGTCGACGCAATCATTTTCTCGAGCGTTGAAATTCGTTTGACGTCTGCCGCATTAGGTTTGCTCTCGTTCCTGTCACCAAGTTGTAAGCAAAATCCTAAATGGACGAACACGAACTTACTGAAGGTTACGAAGACTCTTTTCGGCATCCTTAATCCTCGCCTCCAATCCTTGGATATCCATCTCCAGTTTCCGGATAGTCGTGTCCATTTCCGGAGCACGCCTCTTCAACTCCTCCGCCCGGCGTTCGTATGAGCGCATTTCAGATAGAGCATTCCCGTGCTCCTGCTCTGCCTGTTCGCTATCATGCTCGTATTTCTGAATCGTTTCAGCAGAAACCTGCTCCGCAGCAAGCTTAGACGACATTCCGCCACGATTGACTTTTGTTCCGCCTCCAGACATCGTACCGCTGAGATCGATAAGCTGTCCGTTGAGAGTAACCACGCGCCACCTCTTAGGACCAGAGTAAGCAGTTTTTTCCGCCTGCTCGAGAGTGTCGGTCACAAGGGTATCGCGCATAGCCATGTAGAAAGCGGGTTTAAATCTGTCCTCTTTCGGCGTGATGAGATCAAAGAGGCGGGGAACACCGTTTGGCGTCTGAATAGGGTCCATGTTTCGGGGATTAACGCTGAGCTTCTGCAAAACAAAGAAATTGGCGCGTCCAGCGTTGGACCTTCGGAGATGATCGATGCAGGCCTGAGCTTGCTCAACGGTATCGACAACCAAGTTGTTCAGAGCGCCAGCGGCCGTAGTGACCGCAGCATCGTATTTGTCTGCGATAGTTCCCAGGCTCCCCAATCGTCCCTACGTCAAGTTTAATGAGTGGCAATACAGTTGAATGGGTAATACACTCACGTGGAAACCTTGGAGTCGACCAGCATTCTTCAGCCTCATGAGTGTGTCAAGAACCGCACCCTGCGAGTTGCTCTGAGCGTTGGACGATTTAGCTTCATCCCGCTTGTTGCGGTTGGCGTTAGCGACGCCTTTCAGCTGTTCGACGCGTGTGCCCATGGTGTGAAGGGTCTTTTCGGCATCCTGAAGCTCCTTGCGTAGTTTGCCACGTTCAGACTTAGTGGTTTCAAGCTCGGTCTCCTGCGACAGTGCACATGTTACTCTCGGGTCAACTTGAAGCAAAACATTCACGTTACCTTGACCTCGTGCGCATCCTTGAGCTCCTGGAGCGAAGCAGCAGCATTCTCTACGGCCTGGGACGCGTTCTTTCCCTTATTGACGAGGCCGTCACGCTCGCTCGTCGTCACACCCAACGTCCCTTCTTGTTCGCTGATCTTCTGCTGCCATGGGGCCAATTCTGCTTGCTTGGTTTGGATCTTGTCGTGGAAAACCTGCGTCTTGCCTATCATCAATAGATATCAGCAAAATCCCTGAATACGTAAATGAGATCGCACCTTTAAGACTGTTGGCAACTACCTCAAGCTCCTTCTCTTCTACAACAAGATCCTTTTCAAGCTTCGCCAAGTCCTTCGTCGCCTTTTCGATCTGTTCGGTATGGTTTACGAGCCACGTCTCCGCCTCCAGTTTTGCATGTTTGTCCTATAACCCAAAACGAAATTAAGAAATGTCCCAGGCTTGCGCCGACCCACAAACTCACATCCGCAATCGCTTTTTGCAACTTCTTCTGCTTGGTCTTGACGTGCTTACGCTTTTCTTCCAGCCCAACCTCAGTCTTAGTCTGCGCCTTTAAAGACTTTGTGATCTCCGCGAGCGACGTTTCGAGTTCCTCAAACGCTTCGCGCTGTTCAGCATACTTGGCTTCTAGCGTTTCTGCCGCCCGAATATGCTCGGCGTTAGCTGTAGTCTCTGTTGCCAGCTCCTCCTTCATATTGTCCTAAATAATTCAAATGAGTGATTGATGAATGAAGGTGGTTGAACGACAGAACAGAGCAAAAAAATGACAACCTACAATATACTCGGTGGTAGCTGCAACATTCTCTTGGCACTTGAACATGTTATATTGATAGAGTTTACTTTGCGCCCGAACGTACTCGTTCTGGTCTCTCAAAAAAGCCTCGGCCTCCAGTTTCTCGGCCTAGCCCAAATCAGCTCGGAACAACACAGCCTGGAGAAAATATTAGACACACCTCAAGCTTTCCTTTCTCCTTTTCCACGATCTTCAACCTAGACATCTTCTCGCTCCTCTCCTCGGCAAGACGATCAGCCTCCTGCAGCGCCTCCTCGATAGGTTCTTTGTATTTTGAGGTTCCAATAATATCCTCAAGGTATTCCAACAGGCCATCTTCGTGCTCGTTCGGTGCCTTGGCCTTCATCTGAGCAATAGATTCGACTTCGCCCTGTTGATGTATATATTAGTAAATGTCACAATACGCAGTGGTGATAGATCAACAGACCTGTAGGATCAAGAATCGCTTATGATCCAAATCAATCCCACGAGACTTGAGAAGCGAAGTGACCTCGCTATAATTGCTGGACCGTGCATTAATCGTATATTCAGACTTGTTGCTCTTGTATGCCGTGCGTGAAATAATGAGCCGCGAACTGGGCACGACTTCATAAGCGTCACCGGGCTATATTCGATTGATTAGAACCAGAAGATCGGATGCAAGGTTCGGGTAACATACGAGGTCGACGATCTCTCGGAACCAAACCTCGACTGAACATGATGTAAAGTCGGGCCATTCGGCAGAGTTGTGGATCAATTCGGAAAGTTTGCCCTGCCGCATTTTTGTAGCGCGGTAACCAAAGACGAAAAGCAGTGCGTCGATGGTGTTGGATTTGCCCGAACCATTAGGGCCGACGATTGCTGAGAAAGACTGAACAATTGGTTACGACGTCAGTTCCTTGTAAACAATGTCCAGTCCGACGAAAGCCTGCCTTGTGGAAAGGTCCAATCTCTTGACGCCCAGCGTAACTCTTGAAATTCACGAGAGCGATTTTGTGAATAACCAACCGCTTTTTCGGACCTTTTGGTTCCTCCGGCACGCTTTGGTCGGCTTGACCCAACCAGAATCAGTATGCTGTACTGATGGGGCCACGTAAAACCCGGCTAATGCTCACCTTGCGAGCTTAGTTGCTGCATCTGGGCGGCGCTCATGGACATAGACTCCCTGGCACCCAGTCGAGGCCTCAAAGGCGTCGCAGCGGCTTCGGCCAGAAGGTCTCGTTCTTCCTCTGTATCCGAATCAGGGATTGCGTTGCGACGAGACTGTGATTTAGGTTGAGAGGCGGGTTTGGACTGAGAGGATTTGGCTTGAGATTTGGACTGCAACGGAGATTGAGAAGGTTGGGCAGTTCGTTGTCTAGACGGGGTCGAATCCGCCTCCTCGAATGATACGCCGCTTGCCCGTTCGCCGTTAGCTACGGCTTTGCCTTTTCCTTTGGCCCTCGACGTG
>JAYRCO010000553.1:0-22369 GCA_037042815.1 Ceratobasidium papillatum
GAATAGTCATGGGTTCCTATCGTCCTTAACTTGACTGTGCATGTGTTCATGTGTAAGTTGTTATCTTCTCACGGCACGTTCGCGCGCTAACTCCGGTAATCCGGGTAATCAGACTACTACTATTGGGCTACTGCGGGCGGCCGCAAGATCTGGGTAAGTGTCCTTCATCCTCTGGTCTAATGTAATGTATGCTGACTGAATTTTTCAAATGTGCAGTGGAAGAAGTACCTCACTACCATGCAGATCACCCAGTTCGTCATCGACCTCGTTGCCGTCTACTTTGCCAGCTACTCGTACTTCAGCGCTACCTACTGGCCTACCTGGCCCTCTCTAGGCACATGCTCTGGTACCGAGGGTGCTGCGCTCTTCGGCTGTGCGCTCCTTACTAGCTATCTCTTCCTGTTCATCGACTTTTACGTGCGCACCTACAAGGCGGCACCTGCTTCTCGGGGAAAGAAGCCCGCTGCCAACGGCCATGCGTAAGTTCTCCTACCTCTTTTGCTCGTTCCGACTTCTAATATTATTCATTCTTAGGAAATCGCTGTAAACTAGCCATGGCGCTGACGAATGGATATGAAGCATAGATGTATCAACAGGGAGCTCGTGTACGCTGTGTTTTTTTGTCCGACTGGGATCGTTGTATGCTTGTTTAGAGGAGGGGGGACATCGCTATTACCATCGTTTGTTTCTTGTTCGAGTTTGAGGTTTGTCGTCTAGGTCTAGTGTTGACCTCGACTGGGTTGTGGAAAGTAGTTTATATACCGGCGGAGACGCGTATTTAATAGTCGGCTTTGATTCTTCTTGTGCGTATATAGTTGCAATGATACGCTTGATTTTTTGAAGCCATGATCGAGGTGATAGTGATAGTATTCAGTTGTCAATCAACGTGGAGGATACAGAAGTGAGAGATACAGGAACAAATATAGGGGTCACGAGTGTACTACTATGATGCTATATGGAGATCTACCGCTCAATGCGCTTGGATGCGCTATAATTCTTCACGACCCTATATAAAGGCATAAGTACTCTTCCCCGAAGACCGTCGGCCATCAACTTACTTTTCAATCTCATGGAAGAACCACTTCTTGGGCGAACTCTTGGGGATAGGAACAAACCGGTCGTGCTCATGTCCAGACTTGCCAGTGAACCGGATGCCCGTGTCCTCGATGGTCACGCCTTGGAGGTACGAAAACGGCATCTCCCATTCGAGACGGAGCTTGTTCACGGAGAAACACATGATGCGAGATGTCGTGAGCATTGCTACTGTGTCGCCTCCGGGAAGATCTGCAAGTAAAGGACAAGTGAGCGACAAAGTTCAAACACAAAACAAGAAGACAAGGTCTAAACTCACCGATATGTGCGACGTAGAATTCATTTCGGAATCGGCCGCCGTCGAGGTCCTTCATCCACATTTGTCCCAGGGCGTCAGCACTCGAGTATGCAGTGAGGATACCATCCGCCGGGATATGTCGTGGCTAGAGCCCAAAACCGTTAGCCTCGCGCGCTCGATAGAGTTGTCAACAACACGTACCTTTCGGATTCGTTCGGACTGGTTGTTGTCAAATACGGTGGTGGTGTTGCGGATACCTTTCAAGTCACGTCAGCCGAGTGGTCTCAGCCCAATGCCCAAACAAAACAAACCTTCAGTGACATTGGCAGCCAAATCGAACACGCCGATGACAGGCTTGGTGACAGCACTGCTAGGTCACGGATGAGTGCACTGCAAACGAATAGGAGTAGAGCTGAGACAAACCCTACGAGTCCCTTTCCAACTCCCTTGAAGAAACCACTTGCTCCACCCGTCTCAGCTCCCTCGATGGGTTTCATCTGATCGTATAAATGATTTTTCAGCCCCCTAAATCAATATATTTGGTCATATGTACGTACCACGACGCCTTCTACACCGCTTGCAAAGCTTGTTGCGAGAGCTTCCGCGCCTGCCGTAACACCGTAGCTGCAGGTAATGTTAGAAAGTGGGGCGAAGACGTGGCTAGTGTATACTCACATAGCATGCTTGGGCCTGTTTGTTCGTTGGGCCAATCGCCGCTGTCGTTGGTATTCCTCATCGAATGTCGCTGCGGAAAGACCTACGCATACCCCTCAGTTGAGTTTACATTCCAGTGGCAAACGCATACACTTACCTTTGCCAATGCTGCTGGTAACCTTGGTCATACTATCTGTCACTCCAAACACAGTCTTCTTGACGAAGCTCGCGGCACCCTGAAAGGTGTGCATAGTTAGCATTCTGTTATATGAAAGTTGAACGCTCACAAACCTTTGCAATCCCGATTCCGAGTTCCTTGTTTCCGTGCATGACGACGCCCTTGTACGGCTCGTAGAAAACGTCGGCCACACCACCACTGATATTCGTAAAAAGTCCAACTGGATTGCCCAGGAAATCTGCAGAGCCTAAGACACGATAAAGCTGTCGCAAGACCTCTTGGCGGTAGTGGTAGGTGATCCTCTCCTGGAGAACCGGCACACTCAAGCGCATGTCGCGAATTCCAAGTGCGTTGAAGCGTAGAGGAGCATTGTTGAGGTTTCCAAGTGCCATAGTCATAGCATTAATCACGACTGCTACAGGATTTCGCGTGTTGAACCTAAACCAAGTCAGTTCATGGTCTAAGAAATGGATGGATATACTCACTTGTCGCTCTCTTCGACGTTGGTATGAGCAGATCGCATAAAGGATAACGAAAGCTCAGTTGGCTGAAGCTCAAGGACCTCGAAGTACAAGTCTTGCCCTCCTTGGTTGAGATTTGTGGGCTCTGGAATATCGACTGGATGTTCGGTAAAGACGCTAACATCGACTGGCGTTAGGTATGCTTGGTGCACAAAAAAAGCACTCACTCCTGTGGTTCAGATCCCCATGCGACACCATCGAGCTTTGCGAAATCGAGCAAGGTGAATAAGAAGTCCTCATCAAGCTGGATCGACAAGGCCTGAATCAAGATCGAAGCGTATTTGATAAAGGTAACACCATGCGCTAGATGCCACATTTATTTCAATTATACCAATCTGAACTGGGTAGACTTACAGTTGTCTTTGAGGACCATAAGCGATGCTTGGACGGATGGGAGAGCGTTTGCGTCCTGTGATATCAACGTTGGTTGCAGAACAATCGGGAACTGGCAGTCATGCAGCTGGTTGTCGATCTGGAGGCGCTTGAGCGATATGTCACATATTTGAGCTGCGTCCGTGTCTGTGTACTGCAAAACAATTCCATCTACGGTGAGATAAAGTAGCTCGGCCATTCGCTTGTTGATCAACGACATTCCAACGCCTTCGAGATCTACCTTGACCACTAAGCCAACAGTTGCCTTCGCCGTAACCGCTTCGAAAGCCTCTTGGCTGCTGAACGTGTCTTGACGCTGAAGAGTTCCACTGGCAGCCCGGGCACGTCGTTTGTAAACGCTCCGCTCTTCGAGATAATTGGTGATGGTGAGTGTCTGGCTCGGCCCTTCTGCCTTGACATCGAGGGATACAGCCCGGTTTCCCCTCTGAGGGATCTGTAACTTTTGTAAGGAAAGGCCATGTCGGCGATAAGATTAATATACTGACTGGGAATTGGAACGGTGGGAGGTTTCCTATTTCGTTGATGTCCACATGCTTCGCGTGTCCATTGATCATGAGACGAATCTTCTTCTCTATTGCAGCTGGCGCATCCCAAGCATACCATTCATGAGTATGAGGCTTGACATCGTATTGTGAAGTCCCTTGTGGCTGGTCACCACGTTCGAGACGAGTTGTGTCCTGATTGAAAGATGAGAATCAAACATCTGCAACAGTTGATTGCTTATATGCGTACCATCTGAGAAATGGTAACTGGATAATCGCTTTGGTTATCAATCTTGAATGGCCACGGCCCTGTCTCTCGACTCAAGATGACAAAGACAGTGCCACCTTCCAAAGCGACATCAGCTCGAAGAAGATGAGGATTATGATGATGTTCGTCGTCGGGCGGCGGCATCCGAAGGTGTACACGACCAATGTCTTGGATGTTGATAGGAGATGACCTGTTTGGTGCAAATAAGGAGAATGGACCATTCACCGTAGAACTCTACGTACCATTTGGCGTTGAGGCCAGAGTAGGCAAACGTCAACATTCCACTCATGCCCGAGCGAAGGGCTATCAGCGAAGCCTGGCCATTTGGATCAAGAGTTGAACCGCTTTGAGGCGGGACGCCATGTTCACGGAAGGAAAGAGGTCGATGAGTCATGTTTTTAACGATGAAGCGCGGTGTGAGGGTTACAACTTTGCTGAGCTTGTACTTGCCGAGGCCTTCTGCCCACGAAAGACCAAAGTGAAGATCTTCGTTTTTGTTGGCTCGCATCACAATCTCGACTTCAGTTCGAAGAGACTCGAAGCTCACGGGCTATAAGATAAGACAAGTGTGGGTCATAATTCGAATGGTTTGAGAAACAGCTAACCGTGGACCACGCTGAACCAACGACACTGATCGCAAACTCGTTGCCTCCCTTGTTGATGTGCGAAAACACTAGATGAGACTTAGATATAATTAGGGAATCACGAGAAAACTACGAACTGAAAGGTGTTGGTTTGGTTAAAGTATCTAAATGCAGGGTTCAGCTGGTCCAGTTGAATGCAGAATCGCGTGACATACCGCTGTCTCCAACTGCTACATCGCGCGCGGTACCTCTACTTGACCGACTCGCCCGCAAGCTGAATGGCAGTTCTGTCTTGTTGATCATGATGAATGGACTATAAATTTGAACCTTGACCGCGCCACCAGACTCTGGATGGCGGCTGTAATAGATTCAATCAATACACGTTCGCTGCTGTATGCGCGGGTACATACACATAGTTTAGCCGGAGGTCGAGCTTGCGGCCATCCTTGTCGGGTAAAGTTACCGTCTTTTCAATGTCAAAATCAGCGTCGGCGTCAGCATTGATGATTGCGAAAGAGCTGGGCTTGAATCCTGAAGCTAGCGTGAGTAATTATAAATGCTGACAGTGAGTCGCGCTACCTGAGTCTTGAACTTCGATATTTAAAAGCACGAGATGAGTAAGTTCCACCGAGTGAACTGGCATAATCCCGCCTCGTCGTAAGAAACTGTATCTCAAAATTAAAGATATGTTGATCAGACAGTAGCTTGTACTCACGACGTCCAGTTTTGACCAGTGTTCTTGTCATATATTCGGTAATTGAGGTCGTACGGAAGAAGGTTTTCTAGCTCAATCGGCGCTCGAAGTCGAAGGGTCATTTTTGGATACCGCCTAAGATGTATAACTCGTAAAAAAAAACGCGCATGGAATTAGAGGTGAGACGAACCTTGTGATGGGATCGTTGGCATCATACTTGGCAAATACTTGGAAGCGGAAAGGGGCCTCGTTGCCTTCGTTGTACTTGCAAGGCACAGTAATATTGGGCCGCTTGACAAGGTCTTCCCAAGCAAGACTCATCTGAGAGAATCCGAATCCGAACCCGGCTGTGATGCTAGTTAGTACGTCATAGGATGTTCTTTAACTCAACCATACCGTCTGGCCTTAGTTTGATGCGATTCTTGGTCACAGCTTCGATTGGTAGTGCATACTGTTCTCCGGGGGCTGGTACAGGCGAATCAATCTCCTGTTGTTTGATGAAAACGAATATCACTTACGTATTTTCTGGACCGCGTAGGTTGGCTTATTGGACGCATCTACGAGAATGAGCTCGATCGGGTACGATGTCAAGTTCTCGACATTATAGGTTGACCTGAGCGTGATGACTTTGATATTATCTTGAACTGTGATCTCGCACAGCAACCGGTCCATGATCTTATCGAGATTTGGCCGGAGTGTATAGACAAACTCGCCCTCGCGGTCAACAGGAATACCCTTAACTGGCTCCCAGGATTTGCCTTGGAACTGGACGCCAATAAGATGCGGCCGTGCTGCTGAAACGTGCTAGAAGAGAAAAGAAATTAGTACTAATCAAACGCTGAGCAAAGTATAAGCCTTACCTCGCGTAGCGTTTTCCAATCATCAAATCTCCACTCGACAGACTCGTCGTTGCCAACTTTCACCGACTGCGGCGTCTTTCCGGACTTGCTAGACGGGTCTTGGTCTGACCAGATATGAATCACGTCACCAGTGCGATTGCGTATACGATACGGTGCGTCTCCACCACGGGCTCGCTGCAAGACTTGATCTCCTTTCTGTTGCCAGACCATCATAGTGTTGATTGCGAGCTCCACAAAAGCTGAAGTTACGTTGAGATCGAGGCGTTCTTTTGAGGAAAGCGTAGTGCTCAGTGCACCCTCGGTTTCTTCTTTGATAGCCTGGGTAGGTAGTTGTTAGTTGGGCGACAGCTTCTGGGTCATAATACTCACAGAAATCGAGAAAGTCCAGGGATCGATAAGCGGCTCCCAATGCGAGTTTGTTAGATTCCAGTAGTTGATCGACGTTCCGAATGTGGTTGCTGCTTTTAACTGTGGATTGGTTTAGACGAGTACATACGTGTATGCGCCAGTATATACATACCTCTCCAGACCAGTCGCTAACAGTGACTTCGAACGGTTTGGTCTTTAGATGAAGCATTGGCAGCTCATGAAGATCACCAATCAGCACCAACCGAAAGCCGTCGAAATTGGCTTTGAGCTGCAGACCAAACAGGTTTAGAATTTTTGTGTTCAATAACGAAAAAAGATTAGCATGTACCTTTTCCTTGGACATCATGAGTTTCGGGACATCGGATGTAGAGCGGTGGCTTGGTCGTCGTGTCGGTTTGCGGGGTGGTTGAAGTTTGTGCTGTGAAGGCGGTGGCAGGGACGAAGATACTGAAGATAAAGCATTGGGCCGGCTATTTTCGTTTTCATTCTCAGCTTGAGCTTGAGGCTTCGAAGCAAGCTCGATAGCCCGATTGACGATAGCCATAATGAGATTGATGTCGCGATATGAGGCCCGGAACACGATAGGTTGAGCAGCCAGCTCGATGCTTGTCATCTGATGAGCGGTAGATTTTCTAGTATCTAGAGAGATCGTGATATCTAAATCGTCCAAGAATCGTACGCTTTCTGAGGCACGACCCATTCGACCGAGCGACATGCCGAGTTGATTGACCGTCAAAGCTAAGACGCCCTTTAAAGAGGTCAATGAAGTATTCTACGCCAGCAAACAGCAGAGAACGAACCTGCTGAGATGTTGAAACCTCCTTGACAGTAAGCTGGATCGCTTGACTGTGCGGATCCGCGTCATTCTCTAACACGCTCACAGACAAGTCATGGATATCGACCCGGTATGCTAGTTCGGAGTTTTGAGCTTCAGGCGAGTCGGCCTCCTGGATTTTGGGACCCTCGTCATTTTCAGTGTTCTCAGTCGACTCGGTACCTGAAAATGGGCTGGCGAAGAAATCAACAAGAGCAAAGACTGGATCCATTGAGAAAATGATTTTGGGCGAGTCGACAGTAACAACAGCACGAGAGGATGGCTTGGGTCCGCCGGATGTAGAGTACAGGATCATAAACTGGTTGCGGTCGTGTTGAGCGGCAGGCATAATCTCTCGGAACTTGGACGGGCCAGGTCGTGTGTTGCTCATTGTCAACGATTTGAGAACAACCTCGGCTTCAGAGGCACCATCAGAGAGGGACTTGTATCGGACTATGTTATCAACAAGGGCAAATCGAGCAATGCCGCACTCCTTTAGGTTGTTTTCGCGAGTAGCATTATGATCATAGAGATGTAGCTTCACAGCGTGGCACGAGAACGCCAGCTCAAGAGACGTCCAGTTCTTGATTTCCTTGCCGTTCTGATCGATTGCAGTCATTGAAACCTCAGGTCCTAGATCCACAAGAGGTCCCTTTCCATTCGGTGTGGCGGGAGCGGGAGTAGGGGACTCAATCGGGAGCGTGGATATTCTCTTGGACGATTCAACCGCTTCCTCTTCAGCCTCGTCGGCTGTTGCGAAGACTTGAGGGACAGAGCGTGATAGACCTAGTAGTACGTTGAATTGAGTTTGAGTCAAGGCCACTCGAATGTCGGACATCTTGATATCAACCTGGATGTATGCATGGTTAGTCTCGATTGCTACATTTGTTTACTATTTAACGCACAAATGTGTCGGGCTTGTTCGGAGAAGCATTCCTGTCGACATTCGAATATTGCTCAACGATTGCCGTGATATCAACGTCTTCCATGACTCGAAGCTTCGCGGTTTGGTCTCCATCGGACAGATCTGAGGAAAGTCGGATACCACGCAGCCCAGCCGTAATACGTCCGTCATCGCCATCATACTCATTGCTAGCGACAATTTCTCCTAGCTTCATGATAAGCACATCGTGAGAGCCGTACGCATCGCGAGGGAAAATTAGAATGGGCGACTGCACAACAATATCAAACTTCATCCTCTGGATCTCCGATGCGCGCTGCACTGCAGCTTGTGTGGCTGAATCGTATAAGCTCTTAAGGCGGGCAAATTTGATCATAAATCCATAGATATCACGGAGCGGCTCTTCCAAGAAGGTAAGCTTGAGAGAACCAGCACGCAGATGAACGGAAGAGTTGACGCCGTCAAAATTCGGGTCGGTGGGGTCAAATGTCTCGTATTTGAACTTGGCAAGGTCATCTCCTTCAATAGCAAGTAGCTGTTTGAAGTCTTTCGAGTGGGTCTCAACCGAAGAATCATCACTAAGGGAAAGTTGCCCAAGCTTAGCCTCCACGAGCATGGATCCAGGGCGTAACAGAAGATCAACATCTGCCGATGGGAGCACTAGAGTTGCAACGCTCTCAACGCTCATCAACAGTACTACGTTAAGAGTAATTGAGAACCTTAGCCACAATCATGATGAATACACACGTACATCGAATACTCGTCAGCTTGACTTTGACCTTAATTTTTCCAGAGTCGGCTGGCGGTGGGGGAGGCGCCTCAGTTGCAGGCGTAGTAGGGTCCGATCCAGCAGGCGTAGGCGCAGTTGTATTGGCATCGTTTCCAGCCACAAAAGTGGACATAATAAAGTCGTATAATGTAAGAACGGGCTCAGGCGCCACATTGAAGCTGAAAGTTGATAGGGCAACCTCGATGCTTTGGTCGATTCCTCCATAGACAGACATAAACTCGGGAGATTCCTTTTGCGCACGAACATACTTGACAGTGACAAGGTCGGCTGGAGTTGCGTTGCCATCCATACCTTGCGTCGAAGTGAGAAGCTGCATGCGATTATGCTCGTCCGTGACCATACCCAGACCGATCGACCTGTACATACCGCGCATATAGCCACTGACTATCTTCAAAAGAACAAGCACTCACCTAAGCACGATGCCCACATTCATGTTGAACTTTGCCATCGCGAACTGTAGAGCAAACCCTTCAAGGATGGTGTCCGCCAAGAGTTTCTCTGTTCCATCCGGCGCGGTTTTGTACAACGATGCCTGAAGTTTCTCGACCGCAAAAGAAAACTCGATACTGTGCTGGTGAAGCTGCAAATCTGTTGCCTCGCCTTCATTAGCCTCGAAATAATCTTGATCGTGACTCGTGGAGCTGCTAGTCTCGACATCGACGTCTCCGATTTCGTACCCGGCGGCGCGCGAGAATACGTTGCTAGGAAGAGATAGAGGACCGGGGGGTACGGGTTTCTTCTCAGCTTTGGGCTTGGTTTGAGAAGCAGACATGTTATCGTCGCCAAACTTGGGAATGGCAATGTCGACGATACGCATGAGGCCTTTGTACTTTTGGTTCGAAAAATTGACTTTCAGCTCTGGCAGTTTGCCGGACACTTTAAGCTTGGCAAGGTTGACAGCATCAGGTACAATCGTATTCTGAACAGCAAAGTCGAGGTTGATGCGTTCCAACAGATGAAGTTCTTGCACACTGTTGTGGGTCTGATTCAGACCTGCAAGTGTGGATTCAAGGTCGCCTCCGAGCAGTAGCTGCAAGTGAATAGAATTTAATAATTATTTAAGAACGTGAGCAAATCAACACTTACCTGCGCAGCATGCAACTTGACTGAGAATCGGTCATACATCAAGGATTCCAACTGGCTATAATCATCCTCCGTATATTGCCTCTTCTTCTTCTCGTCGATCTCGCGCATCGTACTCTTCGGCACCAGTTCGCTCACAATCGAAATATGACCAGCATCGAGGATGATATGTTGGCACTGTTTCACCGTAACGTCCTCTGGAATGATAACAATCGGTGCCTGCAAGTCCATCTTGACATCAATCGTCTTGTGTTGCTGCAAAGCATACTCCAGCCCGGCGCGCGTCTCCTTCCTAAGACCTTCGAGCGTCTCACCAGCGGCATTCAGTAGAGCACCAACAGACTCGAGTTGACTCTCCGGGGGCTTGAGGAACTGATAGATCGCCTCGACATATCCGCGGTGGTACACAATCTCCATGTAGCGCATGCGTACGGTCAATCCAGTATCCGCGCGCTCGTCCAACGGGTTGTTCTCAAACTTGATGTACAAGAACGGGTCTTCCACCTCCTCTTCCTCCTTTGGCTTAGGCTCCTCGTGCTCCGTTCCTTCCTCCGTCTCAGGTTCGTCGTGGAACGACTCGTCGCCCCCTACGCTATCTTGGTCGTCCATCGATGATTCCCAATTGTCCTTCGAGCTCTTGTCATGCATCGTCACGGTCTTTCGCTCGTCCATTGTCAACTTGCGATGGCTCTCTTTGACGCGTACAATCTGTGGATGAATCGACCCGACTTGGGTCCCATCGTGCACCCCGAACCCGCCAAGCTGGACGATAGCGTCCATACTATCCGGGCGCTGCACCACATCTGCCCTAAACGCGTCGAACACAACCGAGATCATGTCACCCTCGGTTTGAAGCTGGGACGAACGCAGTGCAAACGAGCCACGTTTGAGCTCAGCGGAGATACGCATCTTCATTGCGTCCCGTGGCGCTTCGAACGAGGCAGCGACTGCGGCTTTTTCATCATAATCGATAGCTTGATAAAGTTCTTTGCGTTGTTCGTCGCTCATCGATTCGAGACCGAGGGTGTCCTCTTGCTCTTCAGTCTTCTTCTCGGCGGCCTTGCCGCCCCCTAGGAGCCAAGACGTCCAGCCACCGCCGCTCGAAGCAGCCTGGGTCGCGGCGGGCGGATGGGCTTCCTCTTCCGCCTTGCGTGAGGCACGCTCTTTTCGGAGCTCAGATCGAGCGATAGAGCGGTAGAAACGGATATCTTCGTATACCAACTCTCGCTCGAGCGCCTCGAATGCGGCAAGATCCTATGCGCCGAGCTCGATTAGCCGTCGAGGTAGCAGAAACCAGTATGCTTACCTCCCCAATCAGCGTCTTATTCTTATCCATTTCCTTTTTCTTGAATAATTCAACATAATGCTTTCGATCGTCACGACGCTTTGCGAAATGAGTCCAAGTCCACTTGTGATGCTTCTCGTGGATCTCGCGTAGAATCATCTTTCCGGCAAACTGAAGCATTGCTCGAGCCTTGTTCTCCTTGATCGTATCGTCGGTTGGCTTGAATGCGCGATACTAGAAGAGATAGTATACGTTAGAGTACATTAGGAAGCGATAGAGGTTCAACACGCACTTGTTGCTGCCGTAAATAAAAGTGATACATGTCCACCATGGAGATCGCATCGCGATACTGGTGGTCGTCAATGGTAAAGCCAATCTCATCGAAAAGGAGTTGAACGTCAGTTTTCGGCGTTTCACTATCGAGCGTAGGGTTCATGATGACCTAAACCCCATATATACGTAAGTAGTCATCTAGCCACAACTCGATGGGAGACTTACCCTGCCTTGTCCAGTAACAGGCTTCAGGATGAACTGGTGGTCGGGCGAAGGTTGATCTTGATGCGGAATCTACTCCCAGTATAAACGATATATAAGAAGAAAGGCTCATCAATACTCACCCCGGCCTTGAATTTGGGCATAGCCTCCGCGAAAGGCATCCCAGCCATACTTGTCATATCGGTGTTGAAGTAAGCGGAGAGGGATTCTAAGGTCGCGAGCTAGCAGGGCAGAAGATCAACTATGGTTTGGTATTTACGATAGGACTTACATACCTTGTGAATGCCACTCTTCGTATCCTGGATGAATGTCGGAACCCATTGCTCGTTGACCGACCTAGCGGTGAAGCCTGCGAGAGTGACTCCGGCAGAGAACGGATGCTGCAATCAAACAGTTAGGCTGCCATTTGAGCCACTGTAGAAAAGCGGCTTACTCCGGGTGCACTGATCGAGTCCTCATATCGGATATGAATATTCTTAACCGTAATCTGAAGATTGTTCACGATTCGGGTCGTCATACTTTCTATGAGACCTTGCTGCTGTTGAGCGCTATCTACAAAACCTATTATCACTCTGACAGTGGCTAAGAGTTAATCAGACCTACTGTTATCGGACAAGTCGGCGGCTTGCCCCTTCATCCGCATAATCTCCGCAGCTGAAAGTCGTTCTTGTTTTGTAGCTTGTTTCCTCTCGTCATTTTCGGCAGCATCAAACTAGGGGACAAACTATTAGTATGACTTTATAACGACATGTGAGCGAGTGAAACTCACAGTGCTTTCTGCAGCGGGTACCGCAAGCAAGTAAACATCCTCAATAAATACCTCGACGGGCTTTCCGGTAATGTTTTGCCACGGAACGGTGAGAGTGAATGTACCGACATAGCCTATAATTAAAGATATATAAATACATAGCTGAGCCAAGTTACGCGTTGCACGCACCTTCCAAGACGTCTACTGGTAATCTAAATTTGTCAAGAGCCTCTTTTTTCAGCTTGAGGCCGCGTAAGGATAGTTGTCCTGGAGTTCTCGGTCACATCATACCATCATCAAAAGAGGAGTATTACGCACCTTGCCATACACCATATTGTAATTGGTTGAGATCCATATTCTCGACATAAGGTGCCAAGAATCGATTGAGAAGCTAGTCGAAGTTGGTGGAATGTTCCCGAAAAGTATCGCGTTACTCACAGCATGAAGGGCCTCCTTGCCCGTAGTGAGGAATGACCACACCATGGCAGTGACCTTGTTGAGTGTATAGGACGAGTGTCGTCGAAGAGTTAAGGGTAAGATGAGTAGGGCGCTTAAGATCGAGGTCACTGGTGACGTCAAACGGCGATCGGATATAATTGGCAATTAGACTCCGGCGACAACATGCATGACTAATCAAGGCTAGAATCTCAGAGAATCCCCGAGAATCCCCTGGACAGAACGGGAACAGTCCAGAAAATGCGATTGCATTCTAGCCGCAATGCGACCATGAGAAAGCGTACAACGTCTCTGGGTATAAATAACGACCCAATGGCCACCGCCCTCGCCAACTACCTTTCTCTCCCACTCCTATCTAACTCTATCTCATGTCGAACTTTGATTTCACAGACAAGACTCAACTAACCATCGCCGTAAGTCTACTACCAACCCAAGTTATAATCATGTATTGATTTTCCCGTTAGGCCGCTCTACAATCGGCGAAGGACCATGCCAACGCTCAAGTCCATCCTGCCCATCTCGCCAATGCTCTTCTGAACGAGAGTGGTGAAGGTGCGGCAGGGGCGTCGTTGTTTGCATCAGTTATCTCTAAAGCGGGCGGCGATCCAGTAAGTATATGATATGTATCCTATTTATATGCGTATTAATATAGTTGTTATAGGCGGTGGTCAATCGATCCATTCAAAAGCACTTAGTGCGGCTACCTACACAGGATCCTCCTCCAGATGATACGACCCTTAGCTCCGCCTTGCTCAAGGTCTTACGGGAAGCCCAGTCGTTGCAAAAGGATATGGTAAGTGGCCTAGTTTGGTGTTCCACTCTCGCAATCTAATTATGTTTTCTAGCACGACTCTTATATCGCCCAAGACCATCTTATCCTCGCTCTTATCAAAGACCCCACCATTGCCGCCGTCCTTAAAGAATTATCCATCACCTCCGCCTCCATCAAGACTGCCGTCCAAAACATTCGTGGCAACCGTCGCGTCGACAGTAAAACCGCCGAGGAAGGCTTCGATGCTCTCACCAAGTATGCCGTCGATTTGACCGCCCTCGCCGAAGAGGGCAAGCTCGATCCCGTCATCGGGCGCGACAACGAGATACGGCGCGTCGTTCGTATCTTGTGTCGACGCACGAAGAACAACCCGGTGCTGATCGGTGAACCTGGTGTGGGCAAGACGGCGATCGCAGAGGGGTTGGCACAGCGGATCGTCAAGCGTGATGTCCCTGCGTCACTCCTTGGGCGATTGTTCAGCTTGGATATGGGCGCTTTGATGGCGGGTGCCAAATACAAGGGCGAGTACGAAGAACGCATCAAGTCTGTCCTCAGCGAAATCGAAAAGAAGGGCGAAGAAGGCGTCGGTATCATCCTCTTCATCGACGAGCTTCACCTAATCATGACCGGTAGCGGTAGCTCCAGCGGCGGAATGGGTGCGCATACATTCTCTTCGTCCTCTATATTATCCTAATATTGTCTTTTTATAGATGCGGCTAACCTCCTCAAACCACTCCTTGCTCGCGGCAAGCTTCGCTGCATTGGTGCGACGACCTACGCCGAATACCGACAATACATCGAAAAGGATGCGGCCTTCGAACGTCGCTTCGCCCAGGTTATTGTGAACGAACCCTCAGTCCCGGACACGATCAGCATCCTTCGTGGTATTCGCGAGCGATACGAAGTTCATCATGGTGTACGGATCCTCGACCCAGCGCTCATCCAAGCTGCCACGCTCGCCCACCGATACCTCACCAGCCGTCGCCTACCCGACTCGGCCATTGATTTGGTGGATGAGGCGTGTGCAAGTGTTAGGGTCACGCGCGAGACGAGCCCAGAAGAGATCGACAAACTCGAGAGGAAGAAGCTGGAGTTGGAGATTGAGATTCATGCTTTGGAGGTGAGTTTTGTTTGATTTATTATTTATAGCTCTCTACTAACTTTTATCTAGCGCGAGAAAGACAATCTCAGCAAGGAACGTCTCGTGGCGGCCAAGAAAGCTATCGCCGATCTTGAAGACAACCTCCAGCCCCTTAAGGCCGCGTACGAAAATGAAAAACGCCGAGGCGATGAGCTCAACGAGGTCCGCAAAAAGATCGACGAGCTCAAGGCCAAAGCCGACGATGCCGAACGTCGTTACGATATTACCACTGCCTCCGACCTGCGCTACTACGCCATCCCAGACCTCCAGAAGCGACTCGAGGCACTCGAGCGTCAGAAGGACCAGGAGGAACCCTCTGCGAATGATGCAGTTACGCCCGAGGCGATCGCGGAGATTGTTGCGCGCTGGACGTCGATTCCTGTGACGAGGTTGATGTCGACCGAGAGGGAAAAGCTGCTGAGGATGGAGAAGATCTTGTCGGAGAGTGTGGTTGGGCAACCAGAGGCGGTCAAGGCAGTTGCCAACGCCATTCGTTTGTCGCGCAGTGGATTGGCCAACGCAAACCGCCCGATTGCTTCGTTCCTCATGGCTGGCCCCTCTGGTACGGGTAAGACGCTCTTAAGTAAGACCGTAAGTGCCTTCAACTAGTCTACAGGTACGCATATACTAACTATTTTCTCTAGCTCGCGACCCTCCTCTTCGATTCGCCTGATGCAATGATTCGTATCGACGGCTCGGAATACTCTGAGAAACACTCCATCTCCCGCCTCATCGGTGCTCCGCCCGGCTACGTCGGCCACGACAGTGGAGGACAGCTCACCGAATACGTCCGTCGCAAGCCGTATAGTATCGTCCTCATCGACGAGATTGAGAAGGCCTCGCGCGAGTTTGTCACACTCTTCCTTCAGGTCCTCGACGACGGCCGCTTGACGGACGGCCAGGGTCGCGTTGTGGACTTTAGGAACACGGTGGTAATTATGACGTCCAACTTGGGTGCCGCATACTTGAACGATATGGGTGAGGGGCCGGTGAAGCCCGAAGCGAAGACGTTGGTGATGGGCGCTATTCAGTCGCACTTCCCTCCCGAGTTTGTAAACCGCATCGACGAGATTATCATCTTCGTAAGTCTGTTCTTACTCTTGCATCCTACGTTTCGCTGACATACTTTTTCTAGCGTTCTCTATCCCGCGGCAACGTGATGAAGATCGTCGATATCCGTCTCAAGGAACTCGAACAACGCATCGCGGAACGCAAACTCCGCATCAATCTCGAACCCGAAGCCAAGCATTACCTTGGCTCAATTGGTTATTCACCCATTTATGGTGCTCGTCCGCTCAACCGTGTCATCCAACAGGAGCTCCTTAATCCGCTATCGGTCCTGCTCCTCGAAGATCGTATACGTGACGGCGAAGTGGTTAGCGTCAAGTTCGATGGGCCGCACAACCGGTTGTACATTGTCCCCAACCACGAGGGTACCGGGATGACATACGACGAAGAGATGGACTACGCAGATGATGACTTGGAGATTGAAGAAATGGACTAATTGATTGACTGATTTAGTTGCGCTATAAATGTAGTTCTAAAAGTTGAATGTATTTGTTATATTCCCTGGTTATATGCGTAGAAGATGGACAGTCGAGAAACAGTATTGCTTTGGATACGCATAGCATATTTAAAAGGCCGCTACCAGGATTATGCACTAGACTTCCTCGGTAAATGAGCCAGTATATCCCCCGGGAATTATGGAAAAAGCTGAATGCAACATTTCATCGTACTTGTGTCCCCAGTAGGTCTCTACGATAGGAGACGCACTGTAATACCTGTATGTTGTGATTTAGTATTCAAATCATTCATATTACGACCAACTAGTGCTGTGACGTACACTGAGAACCTGATTCGCGCTCCCAAGTCGCCAGGTTTACACGCAGGGGCATATCGATACTCAGAAAGCCCCACCACTCTCGGGAACTAGAATGACGGCTGATGTTTCGATGATGATATATTTTATTGATGGCCTTTTATTGAGGTTTTTCAAATCTATGTCCGCATGACATGCAAACGAGGTGCCTGCGTTGGTCGTAAAGGTGAGCTGATTTGGGAGAAGTGGGTATTCGCTGACGCACAATAATACAATAGAGGCTCGTTAGCTCTCTCCCTAATTTCAGCGGCGGCTAATTTTATATTTGTAGTAAACTCCTGGAGTTCAAGAAAGGGCTCGTGGTCCTGCCACGAAATCTTGTTGACGTATCAGGTGAGTCTGAACACCCAAAAGATTTCGATTTGGCACATTACCAGCTAGTAAATTGAGATCGATACCAAACGGCAAAAGGTTTGCACCAAGCACGGGCCAGTAGCGCGTCTGGAAACACCCCCTTGTCTCGATGGACAAGCCTCGGCCGCTCAGTGGTGCTGCGGAGTTGACTCCCTGACAATACACCAAGCGATTACAGAAAGTCCAGACCACGTGTTGCCACGCGGTGGAGATTCAAACCAAGACGTCTGCGAGGGGAGGGTTTCGAACCAGCGCACAGCTGACTAATCCGTTGAAATGAACCACAGTGCATTCCCGATTGCGCCATTACAGCGTGCTTGGAGCCCTCATTTTTAGATCAGATGCAACTCAAAGTTCGTTCTGGGATAGCACACTTTAGATTGCGATAGAACCATAAGTATAGACAAACGAAGACACGCCAGCCAAGAACATAATATGTACATGCGCGACAGCAATAAAAGCCAAGAGTAGGAAAAGAGTAAACGAAAAGAAAGCAACAAAGAAAAGGTAAAACGAGCGCGGCTTGTTGACAACAAAAATAAGACTAGAAAGTCAAGAGTAATGAGCGACCAGGGGTAGACAAACAAATGGTATAACTGTTTCAGCATAAAAGAAGGAAAGCGACCGCTTTGCAAGGCGAACGAAGGTGGATATCAGTCGAGCCGAGACACCAAGAACCAAACCAGAACCAAACCAATTTTTTACCCTTAAACGGCGCGCGCAGAGCCTACGGCAGTCGCCTCGCTGACGGTCGGCGACGGCATACGAGCACCACTTTTCCTGTGCACCCGTCGACCCAGGATTCGCTTCGTATCCTCGTCGCTCCCGCTATCCCGTCCAGAACGAGCACCACCACGGGCAGTTTCAGACACAGCACTCAAGTACGAATCATCCGAGTCCTCGACAATGTCACGGTTGGGCGTTAACGGCGTCAACGGCATGGTAGGTGAGGCAGGGGAGATAGGAAAGGCCTGGACACTGAGCATAGGCCTGGCAATCGTGTTGGTGTCTGTCGAGTCGATCGACGAGCGCTCGGGGGTAGCAGTCATCCCAGCACGCGACATCACCAGCTTGGGCACCGTCTCGGTCCCATGTCCAACCAAAGACCCATTCGGCGTTCCAGATATGGGGGTCTTGGGAATAGGCGGCACCGCATCCTTGGCGGCCATCAACGCCTCGCGAGCAGCCCTCATCGACGCAGACGATTTAGAACGAAGACGCTTAGGATTGGCACCTTCAGCCAACTTGCTCGTTCCACGGGGTGCACGTGCACGACGCGCGGCAGTGTCGCCCTCGCTCAAGACACGTTGAATCGAGTCCGCTTCGCTAGTGCTTCCGCTTGTCACCGAGTGACTACGACGTTGACGGTGGTCGGCAAGGGCGTACTCAAGCTAATAAATGGTTTGTTAGTGGCCGAAAATCAACGCAAGCGCAGTATAAACTCACTTTTTGCTGGATCTGTTGCACCTTCATCGCAACTACATCACTCTTCTCCGTAATACCCTGATCAACAGCTCCAAACCCATCTACACCCTCCTGCTTCGTGACCGAGAACCTGCGCACCCCAAGTGGCGTCAAGTCTTCATCTCCCTCCTTGGCAACAACAGACAGATCCACTCCAACACGAGTAACCTCGTCAGATGCGTCGTCCGCAAGCGTCGTAGCAGTCACCATAGACCTCAAATGGCGCGAGCTAGCCCCATCGCTCACCGACCCACCCGACCCGAACGAGTTCCCGCTCGCTTGCCTCAAACCCGGTCCGCTTTCGGCGTGCCTCAGACCTTGGATGCTCGAATGGCCCATGCCAATTCCAGAGTGGCCGTGCAGACCAGAACCATCACCACTAGCTTGGCTCATAGCCGAACTCGGGCGAGAATAGTCTGAAAAGTTTTCGCCGTCGCTGAAAGCCATCGACGCCAGTGCGCGCTCGATCTGGGCCTCAACCTCGGCAACCATCTGTGTACGCTCGCGCTCCATCTCGTCCATGTTGCGCTTCATCATGTCGAGTTCAACCAGGGCAGCGTGGTGGGCTTCCTCCTTGGCTTGGAGTTCTGCAAAATCCGTAAGCTCTGGGTTATTACCATGTGATAGAAAGAACATACCTGAGGCAAGCTTGTCCTTCTCCTGTGCGCTCACACTAACCAGCCCGCTCAACCTCCGACTCTCCCGCTGCTCCTTTCCAATCTTCGACCTCAACTCGGCAGCCTCCGCACTCAGCTTCTCAGCATACCCCTCAAACGCAACAAACTTCTCCCTCCAAAGCTCGCTCTCGCTCATCAAGAAGTTCAACCGACGGCTTAGACGTCCAATCTTGGTCTCCAAATCGTCCCGAGCATCCACAAACGCAGTAGCACGCTTTCGGATTGAACGCTGGATAAGTTGCTCGGCCGCGCTCAGCTGAGCCTGTCGTCGACCCATGCCCATGAGCGTCAGACGTTTCAACAACGAAGGCTTGCGCGATCTGTCCTTGAGCACCGCGTCAAACGCTTGCAGGACCTTGGTTTGGTGCCACCATTCAGGAGCCTTGATGCTCTCCGCAACAACCGACGTCGAACTACCGCGCTTGGTTTGAATCTTGCAAAGCGGGCGGAACCGGCCAGCAGGGAAGGCCTCCTTGAACTCGGGAGGGACGGCATTGTCGGGGTGATAGAATTGGTCGAAAGCACCAAGGAGAATTTTCCGAAGCTTGTCGCGTTGTTGCTTGGTTGAAACCACGCCGCTTGGGGGCGAGGCACAGTTGACATAGTTGATGTCCCTGAGAAATAATAAAGCAATTTAGTATCTGATCGCTGAAATGTATGGAGGCTGAGTGGGTTGATATTGGATATATCGAATCAAGGACTCGATCCCAAAAACCCCCCAATCAGACAAATGTTAAAACAGAGCTACTCACAAGTCAACTACACAAACTTCAGCCGATGTCCTGGCAATGTAACGAGCCTCGGTGCTCAATCCCATGAGCCATGGGCCAGGATCTTCGAGGTAAATCCTAGCATCACGGGCATGAACGATGGGAAGGGCGATACCACTCCACCCGCGCATCTCGACAAGGTAGCGAATGGTAGAGACGGCGATACCCAGCATAGCCGGGTGGCGCGACAGGAACAGAATTCTACCGGTTGGGGCAAGCGCAAGCTGAAAAAGGATCAGGCTTTGATCTGGTAACGAACCGAAGCACGTACCTCGCAAATAGTCAAGATATTATCGAGGTTCAAGCAACGGAACAGAGGCCACATCGTAAACTGCAAGTATCGTTAGAAAGGGAAACCAGACAGATTTTAGACTACTTACGTTGACATCCACCAATCCACGGCCAAAATCGAGTCCACCCGGGAATCGACACACAACCTCTAATGTCTCCGTTTCGTTCGCCGGCGACGCGTCGAGTCGGATTACATCACCAGCACGAGGTGCAGGGAACTCGAGAATCTTCGAGATTTGCCTGTTTGATGCACATCAGGAAGATCAGTTGCTGAAACTGGCGAAGGAACTAGCGTGTTGATACTCACAGCGTATGTGACTGAACGTCTTTGCTAAATCGAGCCCAGCTGAGAGTGAGATAGTCACGCATGAGATCATAAATGGGGTGTCTAGAAACAAGGGCTGAAAAAACGTGTTAGTGCCACTATTGAAATATCGATAGCGGAAACACCTACTGAGGGCGTATGGAAGCCAGAACACGGTGTTTTGCGGCAAGAACAAATTGGAGGCACCCATGCCGACTCCGTTGGGATTCATGACATCGGCATCGCTTTCGCTCATGCTGAACGCGTCCGTTTCGCTCTCTTCGGCGTCTGTCCAGGGGCCAGCAGGACCATTGCTTCCCTTGGTGCGACGAACGGGAGTAGTAGGCGTAGTTGTGGTCGCCGAAGCACCTGAGCCTCGACGAGAACGAGCAGCAGATTCGAGGGCGCGGCGAATAGCCAAGGAGCGTTCTTCATCTGCATGTGACCACACAGTGAGGCAGACTCCGTGATAAGTGATCAGCCCGCGGTCACCAGAAGGATCAGTGGCAGAAGTTGGGGAGGTGCTCGGTGGCAAATGAGTGCTCGAGGGTGGACCAAGGTAGGTGCTGGACGGACGAGGGAGCGTCGGGTCAACATAGGGATGGTTATACGTCCCGGTCGTGCTCGAAGACATGACGCTGTTGCGCAGACCAGGCAAATGGGCAGTCTGAGCCGAGTGAGACTGGCCGACACCCGAAGTCGCGTTGGCAGGGATCTGGAAAGTAAAGGTGTGGGTGGTGCTCGCTGGCTGAAGTGTCGCAGCGATGATCTCGACTTCACGTGGGAACGAGAGCTTGAGAGCCTTGCTGAGCATGCGTCCCAGGTCGGTCTTGCCAAGTGCACCAGAGCCGCGAGGACCCGCTTTGCCGCCGTCGGGAATGACACCTTCCCCACCGCTGTCTTTTCGCTCCTTTTTAGACTTTTTGCGTGATCGGCCGACACCGGGGCTAACGCTTGAGCCCAGGACTTCAGCTCGCCACCAACGTCCAACAGCACCCTCGCCGTGGTGAAGACCCGCAACCGAGTCGGTGTCGGCGAGCGTCCATGTGTGCGGCGACTTGGGCAGCCCGCTGACAAGATAGAGCGTAGTGAGCGGCGTGGTCGGAACATGGGGTGCCCCGCCCGTCGAAGGCGACAGTGGCGAGAGCGACGAGGCCGTCGACGGCTTGTGGCCCCGAACCTGGGGCTCGACCGTCGAGGGAGTGTTGGGCACCGCCAATCCACCGCTGGGGGTGTTCTGGCGCGGCGAGTGCTCGACAGGCTCGGGCTTGGCCGTCGCGCTGTTGAACGACGGACGACGGAACATGGTGGTGAGAGAGAAACAACAGCAAAAACTACAAGCCAGTTGCAGTCGTGTTGCTCAACAGACTTCTAGTCTCGTCCCTTACCCCTGTATGACTAAGCACACCCTTATTGGCTGACGGAAAGCAATAGAAGGTGGCGTTGCCTCGGGAATCTCTGGTAAATGAACGGACATTCCGTAAGCTTCGCCGGCGTTTGATGGGCCACTCGCTGACTCAGGAATGTACATCACTCCAAGTACCGGCCGTGTTCTTTCTTCGTTTCACGTTCGTTGGAACTTTACCGGCGTCGACGCGCTCACCAAGCTCGTCGTTCCGACAGCCGACAAGACGCCGTACCAAGACTGTAATCTAGACGATTTATCTTTCTGGTCAAGCCCATGATATCGATCTGGCTGTCTGAAACAATCGCTGGTTGCCATCCACAGCTTCCTCGCCGATCCTCAATCTATACATCTGCGCATACATCCTTGATAAACGTCAGTTCGATGACCATCTCGGATATATTGTC
>JAYRCO010000554.1:0-22316 GCA_037042815.1 Ceratobasidium papillatum
GTCACTCTTTAGGTATGAGTCAAAGCGTAACTATGACTCGCAGGACTATGAGTCATTCTAGGTATGACTTGGCAAGTTAGGCAAGTCATACTTTACTAACCAGTAGGAAGAGGCGTGGTAACGTAGGAGTCAGAGTATGGATGGCTACACTACAACAATGGTACGATTGTAACATAGGATGGTTACAGCGTCAGGAAAAACCCGGTTAGTAAATCAATGCTTATTACCCCTGATTTACCTGGTTTACCGACTTTACGTTCCCCCTGAATATTTTACATGTTATTTGCCTAGTTTACCCCGTTTACCAGGGGGTGAACCAGGCAAATTTGCCGTGATTAGCGATGGGGCTGTGCAACCGGTGCATATTTGCTCTGGGAGGTTTTCCTGACGAGGAGTTATGGGTTGAGTACTGGATGGTGCGATGGTGCAATAACTCCTTGGTAACAGTAGCCATCAATGACTAATCCTCAAACACGCTCCGCTCCTGATAGATAGTGGGAGGCCTAGGGCTACGCTCTGTTCTGAGTAAGCAAATGTAAGCGCTATGTTGTCACATATCCCCCCCAGCGTAGACTAATGGGCTCCTTACCTGTACAGATAGACGGCTGGAGGCCTGGTTACCAAGTCCTCAAGATTCTCTTCCACTATGGGGCGATGGATGACATAGTTGGCTACATTGTCAGGGTTGAATCAATAGAATCGCCAGCCTTGCCTGGTAATGAGAGCGCAAGGCAGAGATACCACAACCTTGCCTTTCCAATAATGATTGTGCACATCAAAGGAGTTGAGGGAGGTAATGACCTCAGGAGACAACCGCTCATAATTAGTCTGAATCTTGACTGAAGGCAATCAAAGAGTAACTTGATCCCCAAAGTGGAGAGAGTGAGGGGGATGTTCAATAGCAGAACGTCTCAAGTAGATCTTCAAGGAGTAGTAGGTTATCCCCAAGATTGCTAGGATGCAGACTATGATGATGAAGGGAATGGCAGACATGTTACAAAGCAGAGTGAGTTTGGATTGCCATTGTGCAAAGCACTTGCTCTTATCTTTCTTGAAACACGAACCTAGTTGCTGGTTCATCAAGCAAATTTTCCCAGTACATGTGCTCCTTCAGCTCTGGCTAAATGTTCCTTGACCACATGCTGAGACTTTCCAAGAGGAAGGGGAAGAAGCCAATAGAAGGCTCTGATTCATCTATTGCATATTGAAAACAGGGAAGGAGCAATGTACAGGAGTGAGGGAATCTATCTGTATCTCGCAAACTTCTTCTATCATGATGTTTTCAAAGCAATACCCTATTGCTATGACCTCCGACTCCTCCACTGGTCTCATCCTCAGAGCAGCAGAACTACTCCAGCTGTGTGGGTAGTTAGGGGAGAACAGAGTGCTGTTGTCCCAACCTTCCGAAGGGATGGCCGCAAACTGACCAACCTGTGCCACCTCCACCGTATACTCCGGCTCTATCCACTCTTCAGCTGGCTCTGAAGTCCACCCAACCTCATTCCAAGGGGGTCCGCTAGCACGAGGGGACGCCACCTGTTGGTAAGGAGGTGGTCCTCGCCCTCCAATAGGAGCGCTACTCCGGTTCTCTTTGTTTAGCCTATCGATGGAAGCTCTGATCTGGCGATCAAGCCAGGGTTCTGGAGTGGAAGGCCTTTCAGGGACTGGGTCTAGAGCGTGGTTAAAGTAGTGATAGAGCTTAAGTAAGACTCGGCTTACCCCACATCAGCTGGTTCCGCAGCTCTCTGTAGTTGAAAACTACTGCCCCATCGTTGATGATAGCTTGTGTCAAGCAGGGGTGTTGCTCAGCAACAACTACCATGTCCGGGTCTGGCAGAGTAAAGCCGGCAGGCAAAGGCCTAGACACAGAGTAGAAGGCGTCCATATTTGGTAAGGGAGTAGGATGGTAAGATGGGTGGAAAGGAGTGGTGAAAAGCTGTTTGATGTCTGGAATAGGACGATTTTGCTTTTTATGGCCCCATTTCCCAGTGGTTCCATATGTAAAATCTTACGAGGCAACGCAATTTGATGCAGGAATATCAAGAATGGTTCAATCAAACGATGGCACCATACAACGGAAGAATAAACACAACATGGCACAATGGAACAATATTAGAGAAGCAATCAAAAGGCAACAAGACAGAAAATGTGATCTACACAGCGGAAGCAACCTGACAAGGAACATTGACGCATGGAAGTCCGTGCTTAGACAAAATCAGATTAAGAATGACTTTGCACAAAATGGGGTTCCTAGAGGTTTGCAACAGCTGTTGGATGTCTTGATCAATCTGCCATCCCAGATCCATGTCCTCATTCAGCGAGATGCAAGGAGAAGGCAACTGCTCTTCAGGAGAGTTGGCAGGTGGGGGAGGCATGGAAGCGGCTCCAAGATCAACACCTAGAGTGCGAAGTTGATTTACAATTAGTTGTGCTCGTTCCAAAGGAGCAAATTGAAGTGACTCAAGCATACCTTCAATGTGATGGTTGTTGCTGGGCAACCATTCTGACACATCAGGAAGCAACGATCCTGGTTCCGCTCCCCATGTCCCATAACAGAAAGGCTGGTCTCCAGGGGAGACAGTGCCTTGATCCATGTTGACAAAGGGATCAGTTGGCAGGGGCCAAGGAACCAAAGAAGTCTCGACAGTGGTCTGGACTTGGACACAAATAGCAGGGTCCGAGATGTCACCTTGCTCAATCTTCACATTGGGAGCTTGAAACTCAGCAGGAGGGACATAGATGGGAGGAGGAATGGGCCTAGGACCCGCCTGATGGCAAGCAGTGGTTCCTGACCATGCTGTATAGTACGAACTGTCAGATGGAGATGTATGCGACAGTAATGGAACGAGTTCACCTTCTGGGGAATGTTTTGGGGTATCAGGGCAAAACATCGGAGATTGCTCAGGGCAAGCATGATCATAGAAGGTCTTGACCGGCATCATAGAAGGATATTCAAGCGGCATCAGCATGTGCTCAGGGTAGTCGTCCCTTTTGAGCTGGAACTCCGATCTCATGTAGGAGAGAAAATGTGCAGGGCCGCCATGGTAGCATGCAGTGGCCAAGTTGTGCAAATCTTCTATCATACCTTGAAGAATCAGAGGTCGCAGATTAGAAGCAGCAATGAGAAGATCAAGATCAGGGTCCAATGGAGTGTCAGAGTCAGAATCAACTACTGTTTCCATGGAAGAGGAAGTTGAAGGCACAACAGTATCCGAACCTGTCAACATGCGATCTTCAGGGAAGCTGGGAGTGTCTGGACAATATTCTCCGACAGGGTTGAGAGCATCAAGGACTTGGAGGAAAGAAGAGTGCCCAACAGCAGCCTTAAGCCCACTGGACTTGGAGAAGCCAGGGATGAAATAGTTCCAAAGACCTGGAGTATGCTCTTGAGCCCCAATAAGGCGAAGAATCTGAGTCATGCACAGGACCCAAATCTGGATGCGATGCCCATAAGAACGAGCTTCTCCCTCAGTAGAGAAGGGATTGAGATAAGAAGAACAATCAAGAGCTCAAGGAGGGCAATTAGGGAAATGATGACACAAAGCGTTGGCAATCTGATCAATGACATCAGGATAGCCATAAGGATAGTTGTGATCCTTCCTAATACCCATCCAGGAACAATGATCGGCGATGACACCAGCCAGATAATAAACATTAACTACTGCATCAAGCAGGGCCCAGCCCGTAGCATGAGTGTAGTAGTACCAGTACTGATCCCTGGATGACGAGCGTTCAATATCACGATCAACGATCAAATAGCACTCAAGAATCGAAGTGGCAGTGGCATTGCAGGGGTTCAACTCAGCGTTGTGATGGTCCTCATACTTCTCCCAGAGGTTGAAGAAGAAGACGATTCCTTCCGAGGCCTCCTGAGGCGACAGACGAGTATAAGTCTTGTTGGTGAATGTGAAAGAAGACATGTATGTGATAGGAGTATGAGAAAGAGTAAAGAGTTAAGTCTTTGAGAGTGTGAGAGTGTAGTAGTAGTAGTAGACCAGCTGCTGTTTGATGCTGGGATAGCAAACAGTTTAGCAGGTTTATATACTATTATCTTGACTACCAGACAGGTGAGTCAGAGAGTGCGATGAGCCTATAACCATGCCGATTAGACAACCAAGTTGCTGCAACAACACTCGAACCAGTGTATGCGCAGCAATATAGAGGTTTCATCTCCTTGGTTTCTTACTAAGGCAATTGGTAGATGGGTTGCTCGACTCCCATTGTTTCAGTATGACTGGGGCATTGCAAAGTTCTCTAGCAGTGAGCCACCAATTGTCATCTGGCCCATAGCCAAGCCATCTAACTCTGTAGATTTTTACTCATTTACCTTTCTTTTGCTCATGTCCTTCCTCTACAATCCTTTTGATCTCGTACTGAGTCATGTCCCTGGAGTCATGGCGACTAGGTGGTTTGATTGGTCTATCACCAAACTCTTCTGGAGACGGAGTGTATGATTCAAGGTGAGCAATATTGATTACTGGGTGCATAGGATACCTGTCGTCTAGGCAAAGTTGATAGGTTACAGGTGAGATAACTTCCATTACTTCGAAAGGTCCATCATATATCTGATGCAATTTCCGACCTTTACCAATATTTCTTTTCAGGAGATCAAGAGTTTGTAAGTTGATTAGAACTTGATCACCTTCATTGAATTGAGCGAAGTGTTGTCCTGAATTGTATGACTTTTGTTGGTGGATTTGAGCGACTCTAATAGCATCTTTAGCTTTATTCCTTGTAGCCGTCATTTCTTCTGAGAATTTTTTGGCAGCTACACTCTCAATGCGAGGTATGCATTGAGTGGTATTAGCTAGTAAGTGCGAAGGTCTAATAGGCTCAAACCCTCTAAGTAAGAAGGCAGGTGTCTGATGCCTAGTTGTATGAGTAGAAGTGTTATAGGAGAATGCTAAGGATGGTAAGAGTTCGCTCCAGTTTGTCTTGGAGTCGTCTATGTACGATCTTAGCATGATTTCAAGTGTCTGGTTCATGATCTCTGTCTGTTCATCTGCTTGTGGATGATGAGCAGTAGTAAGCGCTCGTCTAATGCCTAATAATGAAGTAAGATGATTCCAAAAGGCTCCGGTCCATCTAGAGTCTCTGTCTGAGATGATTTGTCTAGGTAGTCCGTAATGCGCCCATATATAATCTCAGAATAACTTTGCTGTTTCTACCTCATTTATGCGAGTAGTGCATGGAATGAAGTGAGCATAGCGAGTGAGCTTATCTACTAGTACTAGGATAGCGTTATAGCCATTACTTTCTGGTAGATCCATTACAAAATCAAGGGACACTACTTTGAAAGGTTGATCAGGAATAGGAATGGGTTGAAGATAGCCACGCTTACCATGGCGCCTAGGTTTTGTCTTCTGGCAGTAGTCGCAAGTGTCATTGAACTTCTGTGCTTCCTTAGCCATACCTGGCCAGTAGTAAGTGTTGTGTAGTCGATTATAGAAACGAGCATATCCTGGATGAGCTCCTTCAATAGCTGAGTTATGGATCTCATTGAGGATATCTTTTCTTAAGGATATTGGTACACATAGACATTTAACATCTTCTTGATCGTTGAAGTATAGTAGACCATTTTCTCCAACTGAGTAGAGAGGAAAAGGAGGTTTAAGTGGATCATAATCTCCTCTTAACGCTTGTAGTACTTCCTTGAACTTAGGATCTTTCTTGTACGCGTTTAGCCATTTAGTAATTCCAGAGGAGTCTAGAGATACTATTAGATTGTATGATAGTGCGCCATCATAGTCGTAAGCGTAACTATTGTCAGGGCATACACCTACTTGATAGACTTCTGGTGCTGGATAATTGTCAAGGTGAGAGACCACATAATGAGATACTAGTTCTTTAACTTCTTTCTCAAATGTAGGTGAGATTTCTTTGTACAGATTCTTGATAGCATCTTGTTCCTTGTTTAGTACTAGAGGTACTTTGTCTTCAGCAACCGGGCTATCAGATCATGGTATCTGCCATAGTAATTGTGACAAGGAGTCTGCATTATCATGTACTCGACCAGCTCTATGAATAATGAGCATCCCTGGATATGCACTGTATAATAGGCTGTACTTTAGAAGTCTAGGGGTTGCATGCGCAAACTTCTTAGCCCAAGTGAGTGCGGAATGATCTGTTATTGCAGAAAACTTGGCACCTTCAAGATAGTGTTGAAACTTGATAAGGGCTTCTTTAAGTGCAAGTGCTTCTCTTTCTGTAGCAGAATAGTTGCGCTCAGGATCAGTGAGAATTCTTGACCAATATGCTATAACTCGCTCGATTGGGACCAGAGTGTCTAACCAGTTTTCTGTATTCCACTCCTTATCCCCCCCAGCCACAACGTGCTCATCCTTGGGTGCAGGAGTACAAAGCTTTGGCGGAGGTTCTTTTGCTTTGAAAGGTTTCTCAAGGCGCTTGAATGTATTAGAACCTTTCAGATCAGCGACCTTAATCATCTGGACTTGTTGGAGAATTCCAGATAGTCCAGCTTTGCTAGCGTCAGTGTATAAGCAGTATGGCATGTCAACCACAGGGTATGCCAATACTGGCGCTGAAACTAGAGCTTGCTTAGCTAAGTCAAAGGCTCTTTGCTCAATGTGCTTCCAAGCCCACGGTACATTCTTCTTCAGTAGTCTGTAGAGAGGCAAATTATACCATGCAAATAAAGGCATTAATGCTGCAAAGTACTGAATTAGACCAAGAAAACTCATGAGCTGTGATCTATTGATAGGAGCTGCGATAGAGAGAACGTGTTCAACTTTCTCTCGATGAGTTGACAGGCCAAGTCGAGATACTTGGTGGCCCAATAAGACAAGCGATTGAAAACCTAGATGGCATTTCTTGGGAGAGAGAGTGATGTTTGCTTTGGATATGGAATGGAATACTTTGTCCAGGTGCTCAATATGACTGTCAAAGTCTTGACTGAAGACTACTATATTGTCAATATAGACCAATGCAAAAATCCATAGAAATGGAGCTAATATCTTTTGCATTACTCTCTGGAAAGCAGCTGGACCGTTTCGGAATCCAAAGGGTAAACGATTAAACTGGAACAAACCTCTATGACATCTAAAAGCTGTCTTAGGGCGATCTTCTTCTAGCACGCTTAGCTGTGTAAAACCTGCTAAAGCATCCAAGGTAGAAAGATATTGAGAGCCCTCTAAGGCATGTAAGATATCTGTCTGTTTGGGAAGAGGGTATTTGTCCGCAACAGCGCGTTCATTAAGTTTGCAATAGTCTATACAGACTCGAGGTTTATCATTCCTGTAGACAACAACTACTGGGAATCCCCAAGGACTAGAAGATTCTTCCATGACGTTAAGGTGTAACCATTCATCAACTTGTTTGTTTATAGCTTCTTTCTTTGCAGATGAGGAAGAGTAAGGAGCTAAAGAAATGGGTGCGGCATCTTCGTCCTTGAGCCTGATGGGAACATGCGCGTCATGACTTCCTAAGCGTCCATCCAGTCCAAAGGCTTTTTCATGTGTAAGTACTATTTTTTCAATACTTAGACGCTGGTCATTGGGGAGCTTGGGATTAATATCCACTTCTTCAAGTAGTTGTTTGGCTGGAATGTGTTCTGCGTTTGGTAGTTCAGCTGTCTTTGGTCCTCCTTTGATAGGGACAGCATAAGACATATCTAATCCATCATTAGAGACCGGCTCCTTTTGTTCAAGACTTTGGATTAGATTGGCTTTGACTAACATTTTGCGTTTCTGCTGTATAGACAAGTCTTTTTCTTTGAGCAGATTGTTGTCAGTGGTACACATGTAACCAATGATGCAACTGCCTTGAAGTTTGACAGGAAAGTCACTACAGTTAGCAATCTGAAGCTTAGGATTGTTTGCTTCAATGATACAGTCAGTGATACCAAACAAGTCTTCTTCGCTGCGATTAGATCCCATGAGTCGTTCCACATAACCATTTTCTTGTCCTAGTTTGAAAGTAGTTTTGACACAAACTAAGGCCATAGACTGAGGTTGAATGGTAATGGATTTGTAAATGCAAACGGGGACAGTGTTTTCTGGCGCTTCTCATTGATTTTCTTAAAATTTTCCTTGTCTAGACAATGCTGTTGGAGATATCTAAATATTTTTGTAGGTTTTTCAATATATGAATGTTGAATATCATTTTGCTCTGAAAACAAGAAGCTCGTGTCTTTCACATCCATCTCCCGGGCATTGGTACACAGCTGGCTCTACAGTCACCATTTCTGGTGCCAAGTTGGACCAGATATCATGTTGCTTGTGCCTAAGCTCATTTAGTCATGTCTACAACACAAGTTGCATCACTTATTTATGATGCCCATAGTGGCTACCACTATTGAAAATGAATGCTGTCTTGCCCATTTTCTGCAGCTGTGCAACTTGTTCTGGGAAATCCCAGCACAACTGGCATTTGTGTTTCCCAGCATTCAGACCAGCCTTTTGTTGTCTAGCGCAACAGCGTCAGTAAGTATCATCAAAAGCAATCAGCATCACCTGTCCTGCCACACCTGTATTCTTCTATGCCATTGCCCTCTTCTGTTGCTCAAGTGCATAGTAAAGGAATTGTCCATAGATCAGCTGACACACATTTACAGGTATACCAAGAGCATTTAGCTCTACTTTGTCTTCCATTCCCATGTTCCCAGAGCTATCCAAATCTGTGTTGGAATCACTTGAGATGTCAATTTCGGATCCCATTTCCAGCTAATGTTGGGCTGAGAAATCTTTGCAGTTGCAATGTCTGGCGCCTCTGGTAGATTTGGTACATTGTTGGGAAGCTCAATAACCATGTGGTCATCCTAACCATCCTGACCATTTATTGCTCAGCAGCCGAGTCTTGTTTAGGAGCCTCTAGCGCGTTCTCAAGTGTCTGACGCAGCTCATCAGGTAGACCAAGCTGAACGGCAACATTCTGGACACAGGTGAGCATGGTTACTTTACAGTACGCCAAGATCCTACCCCTGGAACCTCAACACAGGTTGGGTCTTGTTTATCATGAAGATATGTAGCCACCTGGTACAACAGTGAGTGACGTGCACACTACACAAACAAAAAACTTACACTCTTGCAAAATACTTGATGTGTTTTGTTCATTATAGATGACTGTTTGCTCAACTGATGATACACTTTGTGCTGTTCTCTTCTCATTGCACCTTTCTCGGATGTATTGGCAGTCTCTCAAGCCAGTTTTTCACGGATACTTGCTATGAGTTTTTTTGAAGATCTCCCGGTTGCTTGTTCAAGAGATTGAAATAAGGAAATTTCTCAACAAAACTGAGAATCTGGAACAAAATATAAAAAAAATTCCTACTAGGCCTTCAAAATATCCTGAGAACAACACAACTTCTGCTTGAGTCGACATGTGAGATATGTCTTGCATGTTCTGGTAAATCAGTAATTCATGCCAGGATACTCATTGAAGTGTCATCCCAGGCAATCTCTACAGTCTCTTTCAAAGCTTCATACTCCTCATTTGCTTATAATCATTGTAAAATATGTGTATACCTAGTTTCTCAACTCACTTCAACTTCATCCATTTCCTCCTTTGTCGTCCAGTGTCAGCATAGGACTTTAGATTCTTCAATTGACCCGCTGGCAGTCTGGGAGCAACAAACAGTACTTTGAAAGTAAGCATGTTGCCTGAGAATCTGCGTGCCAGTTTTTGGCATTCTGCTGTTTCAAAAACCGGCATATTCTGGAGTGCAGGCACTGGTGCCGGCACCAGAATGGGAAATTTTGCTTGGATTCCCGCTCAGAATCCGCTGGATTCTTGCTATGAAGCTCCGCTAAGCCAGCGCATTCCCGCGTGGCTGAGAGGGGTGCAAAGCACAGGGAAAGGCTGCGAAAGGGAATGAGTGTGTCACGGAACCCACCACAAATATTTGAAGTAAGTACCATTAAATAGAGCAAAATTCTAGCTTTCTAACCATATAACATACATGTGCAATATGAATTTTGCTCAGATAGATCGTCAGCAAACTATGTGGGAAGATATTCAGCCATGTACACACCTTAGGGTCAACTATCTAACATGAGTTTTTCCGGACGCAAGGAATACCATTGAATGCGCGCCGACGAGCTGAGTCGAATGCGTGTACTCACTAAGTGATAGCACGTCTTCTGGTGGAGCTATCAGGTATTTTCAGGGGTTGAACCCCTGAAAGCGCCACTAGCACTAGTAAATCCCTCCGTGCAAATGTCACTCCCTTGCGCGGCATTGGTGCAATGTATGGCTTCTGTTATCTACACCATATCCAAGGGCAAACAAAGCACTTCTAACGGGTCAATCAATGTATTTACTCCCTGAGCACTAAAATTCCCCTAAATGCTGCATATCTCGCCTCACAGACAGCATTTGGTACATCTGAGTGCACAGGGGTATTCAGAGTAAGTTTTCACTATATGTACAGGGCCTGTAATCATCTATGTACACGAAACAGTCAGAGTCCCAAGTGTTCAGACTCTAGGCAGCAAAGAGTGACTGTACACCATGCAGTAAGCCTGGTGCATAACATTGCAAGACACCTGAGATAAAACCAAGACATGTTTTGGAGGTTATCATTAGCCAGTAAGCAATCTATGGGACTCAAATTAGCTGAATGCTACAGATTGAGCCTGTGCGGGGGGCTGCGCACTCAGGGCGAGTTTTTTAGAGCAAAGAATGTCTGCAATCTTTTGAACTAGATTGTTCTAGCTCTAACCAAATACACAATTGTGTAGCTAGCATTAATGTACATTTAATGGTGGCTTTGGCGAACAAATGTGGTGGGTTTCAAAAAATGTCCCCCCTTCTCAGAATTCTCTCTAACTGTACTCTCGGTCGCGTTGACCGTTATACTTTTATTTGGGTAACATGTTATACATGGTTAGAGAACCAGAATTCTTCTGCGTTTAATAGTATTTATTGCAATGCTATGTGATGGACGTACAATGCGGGTACACCACGTTCCTCAGGGATTTGCCGGAACTGCAGGATTCCGGCGGTACACCCACGTTCTTGCTGTGGGCGCCGGCGCAGGTGCCGGTTTGGACCCAGACTGCTCGGATTCCGGCTGCAGGCACCAGAATCCGGCAAAATTTTTGCACGACATGCTCACTTGAGAGCAATAGATAATTCAGTCATGTTCCAAGTTATCTGCCAGAAAGGTGAGTAGCATCAATATAGACAATCAAAAAGCCTTACCATTTTGAGAACATCTTGGTATCCCAGCACATCTCTGTTATGCTGGTCAACCACAGACTCCTACCAAATCTCTGTGCACGTGATACAGGGAAAATACAGGGTTCTTTTCCAACTGAGTTGTGCACAAGAGACTGGCACAACTTGTAGCTTTGTTTATATTTACTTTGGCCAAAATTTGGTCTCTTCCCTAGAATTTCCTGGTGCCTCTGACGGCGGCGGCATGGACTTGTGCCTGCACAGTTTAGCATCAGCAAGCCGCGCCAGCGGCGGCAGCAGCAGCGCGCAAAGCGCGACGTGTCAACTTGGCGGCTAGCCACAACAACGTCAACCCTGAGAATAGCCTCAAGTGGTCTCCTCTTTGAGAAAAATGATAACCTCGCCATTGGGGATGGCGAGAATAACCTGCTCAAGTTCTACTTAATCCTATTTGCACGATGGCTTCTGCTCATACTCTTTTCGTTTCTGACTAGCTATTTAGGAAAAACAAGTAAAAAAAAACTCCAGTCTACCTGTTGATAGTTTTCTGCTGAGGTACTCTACCATGTAAGGGTAGGTTTCATCCCAACGACTCAACGATATTGCTCATCATGCTTTCCAAAGTTCGAGCGCAAACAGGATTTCAATCTATGAGTACCAACTCCCAAATTGCACTCCCTGCTATTAATAGGTCAATCTTGCTCGGACACGTGTGACCGCGTTGGAACATCTGGTTAACCATGGATGGCGAGTGTATTGTCAGGAGGATATGACATTGTGATTTCCTGTGCAACACACTAAGAGTTTATCAGCTTCGGAGTGCCGTAGCAACATTAAGCACATACATGCAACTCTCGAGTCTTTCCATCCAAGTAACACTATTTGCGTATGCTAATAGAAACTTCTCACCGTATGCTGCTTTGTGTGCCCGTATACAGATGAATGTTTGGGTGGGGAGCGGCGAATTCCATATGCAGAATTTCTCCTTCGGTCAACATTCTACTCGCAAAGTCAATCACAAGGCCACGTATTTGTGAGCCTTTTCATTGTTATCAACACGGCTGTGTTGTTGGTTCACTAGCTTAGCTACATAGCACAACAGTTACTGACCTGATCGCCTCACCGTTGTCAATGCAGAAAAGACAGATCTGAGCTCACGGCATCACAGCTGTCATGTGTTGAGGACCTTCCCTCCTGATCAATATTGCTATGTGGCCAGCCGCCAAGTTGGCCCGTCACGCTTTGCGCGCTGCTGCTGCCGCCGCTGGCACGGCTTGCTGATGCTAAACTGTGCAGGCACAAGTCCATGCCGCCGCCGTCAGAGGCATCAGGAAATTCTAGGGAGGAGACCAAATTTTGGCCAAAGTAAATATAAACAAAGCTACAAGTTGTGCCAGTCTCTTGTGCACAACTCAGTTGGAAAAGAATCCTGTATTTTCCCTGTATCACGTGCACAGATATTGGGTAGGAGTCTGAGTCAACCAGGGCCATTTGGCTGCACCACTGCAATTTTCATCTAACTTCACCCCAAGTTGGTTGTCTTGGTTTATAAGGCATATTGTACTAAAGATGTCAAGCCAAAATTCTGCACCCCGGAATTCCGGCTTCTGCCAGCACTGATTCCAGCGAGGTCCGGCAATGCCAGTGCCGGAACAGTGCCAGCAGCAATCTTTTTTTGCAGAAAGTATCGCCAAAAGTCGGCGGATTTTGGCAATTAATGGCATCAAAAATGCGCCTCTGTCTCAGCTGCTCAATAGTATTATTTGTGTCATTATCTGCTCAGTATTTGGTGAATCGCTGGGTATTTACTGTTAGAGCTTCACTGTACCCCTAACTAGCACTTTTGGGTGTACCAAAAGCTCACCACAAATGTCTGACTTAATATTCATAATACGCAGAAGAATTCTAGCTATTAGAATATGTTCAAAATATCACTCAGATAAATTCTCTTCACTCAGCATCATGCAATCTCTTTTCAGAGGGGGTTACCCCTGAGAAAGCGCCACACACACTAAGGAATCTAACCGTCAGAACAGTGCTTCCTTAAGTGCGCTGAGTGTGCGCTGTCTCATAGAGTATGTATGCCAAATATTAGAGCATTTGAGAACCAACAAGTCAATGAAATTGTCAAAACATGTTGAGGGGGGGCTTAAGTCTGAATCAAACATATCCTAGCACCTTCAGAACTGCAAATCAGCTCTTTGTGCACTAACAAATGTTGCTCGGAACACTGGATTACCCCTGTACGCTTGCTCACTGTATCTATCTTCCTTTGTTTCAATGACATGACCAGAGCGCCATACTGATCATCTCCTGTCTAACAAAGATGTAGTACCTGTAGTCAGTTCATGTGAATACAGCACACCTACCATATATACAAGAGACTATATATGAATTTCTGAGCTGTGTGAGTCCATCTAGCGTACTCATATTGCCTGAATCTAGCTGCATGGTACTTAGATAGGGGGTGCGCATGTTAGATGGATATTTTTGCACAAAGAAACACTGCGATCTCTTGCAGGCTGGCCAGGGAAAGTGAATGGTTTGTATGAGAGTGAGGCTGTGAATTATGCGCATTTTCTGAACATTCAAGTGCATGATTCTGATGACTTTTGTAAATGTGTTCCCCTCTTTAATGCATTTGCTGCTGCACTGTTTAGATAGCAACAGCCACTACACATTTCCACAAAGACGTGCAATACACCGTTGGAGAGCTGTGAGTTCTCTGCATTTAATAGTGTATATTACATGATGCTATAGGGGCCGGTGCTGTAGTTCCGGCAGTATTCCCACAGCACGCCAAAATTCCGCCGGATTTAGGCGTGCTGGTGTGCAGGAGCAGGAGCGGGAGCCAGCACAAGGTTTTGGGGGTCAGTTCCAGCGTGCCAGCGCCAAAATTTGGCAAGTTTTTGGCTTGACATCTTTATGTTGTCTAATCTTTTCCAATTGATGCAAGCAGCTAGATCTAAATGAGTGCACATTTTGCCAATAAAACTATTGCCAACCTGCCAGCCAATTCCCTTACAAACACCGCAAATTATTCCACATGCCATTCCAGCTTGACAGCCCCAACACCCAAGATTTGAACTGAGGCTATGAAGCCCAATTGCCTGCCTCCCCAAAAGTGTCATCATGTGAGAGCTGCATTTTATGTACGCTCAACCAGCTACAAAAGAATCAACAAAGTGTCAAAATATTCAGCTATACTTACCACATGGTAGCCAGTTCTTCAAGCACTCTAGCAGCTCATGAGTCCAAGGAACTACCAGACCCCCTGATGAACCCATTTCATCCTTGGTATATATGCATATGATCTGCAAAAAGGGATACAACCAGCCATTGACGGTGTCAGCCTTCATATAGGAACCTTTTGCTTTGCTGGTGAGCTTCAGCTGAAAAAGTTGGGTTTGCCGTGATACAACTCGACATGTGCAAAGGGCTTACTCAAGCTGAAAATACACCTCAGCATACTCTTCAACCATTCTATGCGGCCAGTGATCATTCTTTGATGCCTCTGGGTGCCATTTGCAGAGACAAGCACCATAAACATTTGCCACTGATGAGGTTATCTTCAAGACATCACAGTTTTCCTATTTGGATATTGGCAAATGCTCTGGGTACATTTACGTTATTTTTGAACCATTTAATCTAGCTTATTTTTGACTTTCATGGCAAGTCAAGCCTTGCTGAGAGAAAGTTCCTAAAAAAGAAATCTACTCTTGGATGTTTGAAGCTTGTCTTTCTTTTTTGCCAGATCACCCTCAAATTTGACAATCTCTGTCTCTGCTTCAATCACACAAGCCTGGGTGGGCATCTTGGCGCTGACAAGCTCCTTGAGGGTGTGTTGAGAAGTTTCACATGTTCTTCTGGGACCAACACTCAAGGAACTCAGCCTCCTATCCCATGTTTTCAGCTGGTGCTCCAACATCTGTTTCTTGGCTTCAGTTTAACCAATCCAAACATCAGACAAGACACTGCTGAGAGTGCAAGTGCAGAACATAACGCAAAGGATTGGTATGTAGGCAAGAGCTATTGCAATGATGCTGAGAGGGGTAACCAGACGAGGTGAATCACTGTGAGGGAAAAAAACAGTTCACCTTGTCAATTTCATGTTCAAGGAGGCAGAGAATTGACAAACCGCTAAGTGCACAAGCGGGAACTAAGCAAAGACATGCAGTGGCAAGCCAGACGAGTGCATTTGTACATGCAAGCGAGTAGAAGCAAAGACAAGCAAACAATGAGTGAGAGCAAGCAAGGTGAGATAAAGGATTTACATGCAGATGAGAAAAACAACAGATAGAGACAAGTCAGGAATGCTCAAATACAGTTGGAGGTCGAGAGACAGATGAAAAACATATCTGAGGGTGGCTCATGACACTGCCCCCCCACAAAGGCTCCATAGCAAAGCGGTGGAGCCGCTATTGAGACAGAACTCCTTATGCCCTCCAACCTGTAATGACCTCTGTTTCACTGTAAGGCTCATGAGCCCACTTGTAGCCCTTCTCAATACCGCCAAAACCTGGATCCTTGTCTGGCTCTGTCTGCCCCCCATGGCTTTGCCTCCAGCTGTCCTTCTCCTGTGTGGGGTAGTGCAACCAGGCTCCAAATTGAAGGATTTGAGTGAGAGGTTTGAGCAGAGCGCCTTGATGTTGAAGGGTGGGACAGCGGGTTTGTACGTCAAGCCGTCATGGTACCAGGAATTTGGGCGGACAAAGGACTGCGGGTCGGTGGCAATGAAGTGCTTCCAAAGATGATAGACGCCGCTTGGAAGCATTGTGGAGTAAGGAGTGCCATACTGGTCGTCTCAAAACATGTACCCGGCCTCAGGATGAGCAAGAACATTCCAGGCAATGTAATGGCAGTCTTGATCTGTGCCGGCAGTGGGTGGCAGCCCTGGGACTGTCCATACCCTTGTTTGGCGGGAGCGAGAAAGGAAGCTCTCCAAAATTCAATACAAGCCCATGCTGGACTAAAGATGTTGTGCCAAAAATTTGCCAAATTTTGGCGCTGGCACGCCGAAACTGACCCCCAAAACCTTGTGCTGGCTCCCGCGCCCGCTCCCACACGCCAGCACGCCAAAATCCAGGGGAACTCCGGCATGCTGCGGGAATACTGCCGGAACTACAGCACTGGCCCACGTAGCGTAATGTGACCTATACCATGAAATAGAAAATATTCACAGTTCTCCAACGGTGTATTGCACGTCTCTGTGGGATGAGTTTAGCGGCCGTCGCTATCTAAACAATGCAGCTGCAAATGCATTGAAGAGGGGAACACTTTTACAAAAGTCATTGGAATCATGTGGTCAAATACTCAGAAAATGCGCATAATTCACCGCTTCACACTCATATGACTTATCAGCTGTTTTACACCCGTCTACAAGAGATTGCAGTGTTTCTTTGTGCAAAAATATCCATCAAACATGCGCACCCCCTATCTAAGTACCATGCAGCTAGATTCAAGCAATATGAGTATGCTAGATGGACTCAGACACCTCAGAAGCCCCTAAATAGTCTCTTGCATTTATCATAGGTGTGCTGTATTCACATGAACTAACTACAGTTGCTACATGCTTGTCAAACAATGCATGCTATGCTACAAGTATGGCACTCTGGTCAGGTCATTGGACTGCAGGAAGATGGATGCAGTGAGCAAGCGTACAGGGGCAATCAAGTGTTCTGAGCAACATTAATTAGTGCACAACGAGCTGATTTGCAGTTCTGAAGGTGCTAGGGTGTGTTTATTTCTGACTTAAGCCCCCCTTCATCATTTTTTGACAATTTCATTGACTTTCAGGTGCTCGAATGCTCTGATATTTTGCATGCATACTCTATGAGGCAGCGCGCATTCAGCGCACTTGAGGGAGCGCTGTTCTGACAGTTGGATTTCTTAGTGTGTGTGGCGCTTTTTCAGGGGTAGCCCCCTGTGCACAGAGATTGCATGATGCTGAGTGCAGAGAATTTATCTGAGTAATGTTTCTGACATATTTTGATAGCTGGAATTTTTCTGCACTTCATGGAAATTATCAAGGATGCATGTGGTGAGATTCTGGTACACTCAAATGTGCTAGCTGGGAGTACTGAGATGACTTCACAGTAAATGCTCAGCGGTTTACTGAAAGCTGAGCGTAAAATCACACAGAAAATACCGTTGGATAGCTGAAATTTAGGCGCACATTCTGAGCCCCCATGTGCCGAAATCCGCCGACTTTCGGCACAACTTCCGGCACAAAGAAATTGCTGCTGGTACTGTGCTGGCTCCGGCATCGCCGGAAATTGCCGGAACTGGTGCAGGCAGAAGCTGGAGTTCTGGGGACCAGAACTTTGGCTCAACATCTTTAGCCTTGCGCTTGCAATCTTGTGGGTAAGCTGTGTTCTTCTCAGAACCACAAGTGGCTTTGTGTTTCTCATATATGCTCCTGCAGCTCTTCCTGTCCGGACTATTCCTTTTGAGATGAAAGAATATTTTTGCAGTTCCATCTTTGTTACAAAGAGTTTAATATTAGATTGCTGAAAACATTGGCAACCCACCTCTCGTTGCATCTTTCCTGGGCACTGGTACACCCTGAACTCAGTAATCATTTCAACTGCCAAGTTGAACTGGGAATTGCGTTGTTGGCGCCTGGGCATACTGAGCATTTTGCATCCCACTAGTCACATTAATTACACATGATGTCTGTGGAGGCTATTATTACCAAAAACCAAAGCTGTCTTGCCTGCCATATGGCCCTGCAACTTGTTCTGGAACGTCCCAATACAGGTTGCACTTTTCTTTCTCCCTTGCCTTTTGTTGCTTCTCCAGAGCATAAACAAAAATAACCAATTGTAACTAGTCTCACCTTTCTGTCCTGGTTCTTCTCTTCCATTGCCTTTTTCTCTCGCTGTATTACCTCATAAATTTATTGTCTTTAAACTTGCTTCACGTGTCACGGGCAACTTTCAGACATGTCTTGTTGCTGTCTTGGTGTTCTGTGTGATTTCCCCTTTGTTTGTGTGATGTGTTATCATCTTGCTTGCTCTGCTGCATGTGCCCATGCCCCTTGCCTTTGCCTATCCAGCTTGCCTTTGCCTATCCCACTTGTCCTTGCTTTTTGTTGCTTGTGCACACTCACATGTGCTGGCATTGCTTAGTCTGGCTTCTGTACGCTTAGTCTTGCTTCTGCGCTTAGCGCTTTGTCACTGTGTGTTATTTTAGCATAAAAAATGGCTAAGAGAATTGTTCTCTGCCCTCAGAACAATTCACCTTGTCTTGTTTTCCCTTTCAGTTGTCATTGCAAGGGCTCTTGCCTACGTAGTCATCTTTTGTGACACCTTTCAGCACTTGCGCTCAGAACAGCGCCTTGGCTGCTGCACCGGTTGTGACATCAAGCTAATGTTCAGCAAGAAATGTTTGCCTTGCAACATCTGGTACCTTTGGTATGTTGGGCACATTGCTGGGAAGCTTGATTTGTACATCATTGTCTTGACCCACCTCTTCTACTTGAGCTAGTACTCTCAGGTTAAGTTGCCTTCCTTTGGTATAGTTTGTCTGCTCACAACTTCCTGACTTGCTAACTCAATAGGTTATGAGCCCTGCTTAAGCCGTAACTCTATATACTTGCACTACTAGCTCATTGTCGTGTCCAACTCTGAAGTTGAACACATCCTGGACGGCTCAGCAACATCATCAGACACTGACTCCACAACTCACATCAATTTGTCACCATTGCCATCACTTCCTTGGGATCTATTACTGTTTCACCTGGACCCAATAACCACTGTGTCCAACACACGTCCAGGCTCTCCTATTTGCCCACATACTCCCACTTTTACTTGGTTGTTACCAACTCCAATCTGTGTTACCAAAATGGCTGCATCCACACAGCACCATAACATTTCCACCTGAATGAGAAAGAAAATTACCTAATCTGGAAAGTTCAACTACAGAAATTTTAATTCAATATGGAACTCAAAGATTATATTATTGACGCATCTGTTGCCACTCAAACCAATTGAATCACAGCTGCTGCTGCTGCTGTTATAGCTGAACAGGCAGCACAAGCAGCTGCAATCAGCTCCACAGCCACTTCTGCTGCTGCCTCTGCCCTTACTGCAGCTCAACAAGCTGCAACTACAGCAGGTACCCCCATTGATGCAGCAGATTGGGCAAAAGGGAAATGTTAAACTCTCATAAATATTCAAAACTGAATCAACAAAGTCCCTCTACAAATGGTCCTATCCAAAACTTCTGCACTCAATGCCTGGCACAAGTTGTCACAACTTTATGAATCTCAAGGAGCAACCAGAATGACTGTTGTAAAGACAGAAGTTCCTCACATCAACTGTGGTTGAAGGTTACAACTTTCATGATCATGTCAAGGACCTCTGCTCCAAACATGAGCAACTGAATACTGTTGCTGCCACTGGGCACGCTAGCCAAGGTCTCAATGAATCTGATTGGATTGCCGCCCTTGCTGCGTTCCTACCAAATTCCTGGCAATCTATTGTCGCATCCATCAACTGCAGTTATGAACAAGATACAGACAACAATATCACAGCGCTCAACCAGAGGATTATGGTTGAAAACACAATTAACCTTCTGATTGCTGAATGGCATTGCTGTTCCTCCCATTCAGGGGAGATTCAATTGCTGTGTTCTCAAATGGTCGGAAGTCCTTTCAAAACTCCAACCAAAAGCCTGTGTGCCTACTGTCAGCTGAAGAGAGGTCAAAGCTAAACCGCCACACCTGTGGTAGAAGGGGTCATATTAGCCCTGAATACTGAGACAAGGACAAAGACCAGTCAAACATGTCCAAAATCCCTCCACACCTCTCTTGCGCTGCACACAACAAGGCCAAGACTCAAGGCAAGAAGCCCAATCAACGGAATCCCCCTCATTGGACAAATAATGCCAATGACTACTCTCCTGGAGATGAATATGGCTGCATGGCTGTTGATCAAACCAATGAGGCAATAACACGTGATATGTGGATATATGATAGTGGTACTATCACACATATCTGCAACAACAAATCTCTCTTTGATGATTTCATGCATGTTGACAATTTGGTCACAGGTGTATCTGGGAATCCCACAGATATCCAAGGACGTGGAACAGTCCTATTCCATTTGCCACCAAAAGTATGGAATGGGAAACTGTCTCCAAAAAGCACTCTTCAACTAACCAGAGTTGCATACATTCCAAAAGCCCCCAGCAATCTAATGTCATCTCGAGTCTTACTCTCAAAACTAAAGGGTGGTCAATCAAATGAAAAGAAACTTGCTGTCTGCAGCTATTGCATCCAAGACCGTCCTGAAGGTGCACTCTTGCACAATGCCAGTTGTGCTGGACCTTGCAAATACTCGCATCTCGCTTTTTCTCTTCAAGCATGGCATAACGTACTTGGACACCTCTTCCTCTTCAAATCGAGAAAATGGCTTGAGAAGGAACTATTGAAGGCCCCAAGCTTACGGACACAAACACAGAATTTGACGGTGAAGCCTCTGTTACAGGCAAGATATCTGCAATGGCTATTCCCAAGGCTTCAAAAACCAAATACTCCACTATTGGAGACATGGTGTACACAGATGTGTTTGGCCGTACTCGTATCACATTGCTCCGAGGAAATGCCTATTATGTTTCCTTCACGGACGCCGCCTCTTGACTTAAGAAAGTCTTCTTCATCAAGCACAAGAACAAGGTGCTCAAATGTTACAAACAATTTGAAGCAATGTTGGACACCCAGGTTAACATGAGGATCAAGACTGTGCAGTTTGACAACGGAAAAGAATATGTCAACAAAGAGTTCACAGACTATATGTCTGACAAAGGAACTCTCTGCTGTGTGACCTCACTGCATACACCTCAACAAAATGGTGTTGCAGAACAACTCAACAGGATTTTTATGGAGAAATGTCTATTCATGCTCATCCAGTCCGAATCACCTGAACTCCTGTGGCAAGAAGCTGTTGCCTGTGCATGCTTCACTTCAAATTGAGTTGCCATGTCATTGCTCAAGGGAAATATTTTTCCCTATTAAGCTTTCTTTGGCAAGAACCCATATATAGCACAACTACAAGTCTTTGGCACTCCCTGCCATATACTCAATCAATCTGGATCCGTAGGAAACTAGACCCAAAAACTAAGCTTTCATCAGACTCATGATGACCGGCACATCCTCATCCAGCCAGTGACTTCATCCACTCTGGTTACACAGCCAACAACATCATCTGTGACCTCACCTATGACGCAACCAATGGCATCATCCCCTGCTGTTCCCACACCTCCTGCTCCAAAGACTCAGGCTTCAAAGAAGGAAGCATCTGACCTGTTTAACACATCCTCTGGAGTGTTCAACAAGTCCAATCCTCTAACACCCTCCTCTTTTCCAAGGCCCAGGATGTCGAAGCAGGTGGGTAGTGACCAAGTTTCTTGATCTATGTCTGGATCAGCAGAAGCAGCAGGAGTTAAATTTCATAAATGGCAGATGCCCTTTACTGGCTGCAAATTGAACGCTGGCATGGAACAACAACCCTTGAATGATTGTACTAATATGGCAGATGACTGGTCAAATTCAAGCGGGCAATTGTCCCTTTACTCAGGATTGCCGCCGCCCGACTATGCAAATATGTCACCTGCCACTCCTGGATGTAATGCCCTTTGCCCGGTGTGGGGATGTCAGGCAAGAATGCGCGGGTATAGATGGTCTATACTGGCGCATGAGGAAAGTCTTTACAGCACCACTTGCCGGCAAAGACTTTGTGCTTGCGCAACATGCTTAGCCCATTGATCCTCGCACCTGATGAAGAACCTCTGTTATTCTTCAAACTTTCTGAATTTAGGCTACCCTGCTATGTTTGCAAGCCTGGTGAAGTCGCACCTGCTATTGGTCAAACTCGCGCTTGCCGCGCCAAAGTTGGGTTCAGCCTGAACAACCTTTATTGTCTTGGACACAATGTCCACCCTCCTCAAGCTCCTTGCAAAGCTGCTTTCAATACACATGTTGCTGCAGACCCATACCCTTGTCATCGCCTCACTCACAACTTTGCCCATCAAGTCAAACCAGATAGAGAAGTACTCAAAGCATTTACGGCTCAAGAATGTTACGGTTCAGTGTATAAGTCAATAGCAAGGGCTTAAGAGATTATACTCTGAAGTACTCTATACTTCTCTTAGCTAGGAGAGAAGGCTAATAATATTCT
>JAYRCO010000555.1:0-22311 GCA_037042815.1 Ceratobasidium papillatum
TCCTCGCTTGACTCGCCGGGCTGGTAAGTCTAGCATTTGAATACATTCGTACATATATTGATTGGTCAATCTTCTAGGCTTGACTTGATTCTGGGTGCACGTTTCCCTCCGTACACGGTAAGACTTGGCCCTAACTTGCCTCTCAAAATTTGAGGCTGACGACTTGACAATCTCGTAGGCCGACAAGGCAAAGAAATTGGCTAGCCTTGGCACCATGACAATACCATACCCTCGCCCTGGGTCGCCACCGAAAACCCCTTGGGGCAGGTGGGCTGCGATTTTGAGCCTGTTTGGAGTCTTATCTGCTATTGGAGCTCGGTATGTTAAAAAGTGAACGGAAGAGATGTTTTATCTCGGACGTTAAGCTCTGAGATTTTGTTCTGGGCCTTGAGCGTGCGTATAATGTAAAAGTACAAGGAAAGACATGCATAATCACAACTTAGTGTTATTGGTCGTTACTGCTGGCTTTGATTGGGCTTATTTATGCTTGTCACTCAGCTGGATCTTCGCCAGTTCTTCGCCTCACCCGCATGTCCTGAAAACGTCAAAGAACTTATGAACCTAACTTTAATTGAACAGGGCTCATGTATAAGCTTGCTGCCGAATAAGTCTTGCTCGTGGCCACCATGACTCTCCTTCGCGAGCATCGTAGACTATATGGGAGCGTCCTGTTTGCTGTCTGCTGCGTATCAGCATTGCTTTATGCCAGCACCAACACTCTGCTGGTTCCCGGTATTGCCGTAAGGTTCACTGATGAAACTGGTTCGTTAGCTCAAGCTCTATACCACCGTCAGGAGCAAGTGGGACTGTCGTTGAAGCAGGCAGAGATGTTGTTCTTGTAAGTGGCTACGACACTACCTATTCATTGACAGATACTCAACTTTGTAAACCTAAGGTCTATCCCCAATGCCGATTCTGCGAAAAAGCAAGTAGCTTCCCGTGTCACCGTTTTGTATTATTCTGATTGTTTACCTTCAGTGCTTCAAGAGCTTGGACGGCGAAACCTCATTATGCAGGTTCCACAAACGATTACACTTCAGCGCTCGAGCTCCTTCGGACTTTCCAATCACATCTTGGAATAGATCCCCCTCAAGAGTCCATGGTGTTCGAGTCAGGGAGTCCCGAGTCTCGCCAGGCGACCTTGTCGATCCCCAACTCGACCGCCCCAACTGCATGGATTGACACCTATTATCCTTGGATTGATACTCCAGGTGAAAGGAGACTCGAGATCTTGAATGATGATGGGAGTGTTTTGTGGTCTGCCGACTTGGAAGAAAAGGCAGAGGAGGGTGATCCTGCTGGAGAGTGGCACGACACGCTGGGAGCATGGCACGCCCTCAGTAAAGCGGGCGATGTTCGTGTAAGCCTAATCTAACATGTCAGGAAGCAGGAAGATTAATATACGCCACATAGGGAAAGCTCTTTTTTGCTGGTTCTGGGTGGAAGGGGGAGTTTGACGACCTTGTTGCTGCTGGTGAGTTTGTGTTAAGAAATGTATCACTCACCCACTCTAACGCAAGTACCAATAGGTCATAACTTGACTGGAAAAATTGCCCTGGTTAGTAGCGGCGGAGTGTTTCGTGGTTTAAAAGCAAGTCGCTTCTGTGGTGCCTCAAATCTTCCCCTGACAAACCACTACGATACTTCAGGTCAAAGCAGCACAAGAGGCAGGTGCAATAGGGTGCATTGAGTACAACGATGCCTATCGGCACGCCGCTATGATTGAGAACGGGTACAAGCCGTAAGTATGGCCTATTCACATGGCCTTCGTCTTCTCTAACCAATATATTTTAGTTGGCCAGCAGGGCCTGGATTTAACTCAGATTCCGTTGAGCGGGGTAGCGTTCAATTTCTCAGTCTTTATCCAGGTAAACATATGCGTCATGAACCGCTCAAATATTCTGACAAGACGTGCATCTTAGGTGATCCAACAACGCCAGGAAAGCCCTCCTACCGTCATGCGAACCGGACCGAGCCTCTGAGCGTGCCTGCAATACCTTCACTACCAATTTCACACAATAATGGCAAAGTCCTTTTGGAACAATTCGAAGACGGGGCGGTGTTTAGCAAACGACAAATACGACTAGTAAATACAGTACATAACAAGCTCACGCCTATCTGGAACACAATGGCGGTAATTCCTGGTCATGTTCAAGACGAGATTGTTATCATAGGAAACCATCGTGATGGTGAGTGGCGAACTTGGGTGTTTGGGGTTGAAAACTGAATGCTAGGATTAAAGCTTGGGTAACAAGAATGTTTTCTTCATTCGGGACAAACTGACAAATGATCTATAAGGTTCTTGGCGCTGGAGATCCTACAAGCGGCACTGTGTCAATACATGAAGTTGTAAAGTAGGTCACTGTCTAAGCCTATGCAGCAGACGCTAAGAGTATACATTTAGGGGTCTTGGGGCACTTCTGAAACAAGGATGGCGACCACTTCGGACAATTATGATAGCTAGCTGGGACGCAGAAGAGGTGTGTATCACTTCATGGGTCCACTGCAATCGCTGAATTGAGCACGCTTTGAAGTATGGGCTCATAGGAAGCACTGAATGGGGAGAAGACTTCCCAGGTGATTTTTATTTATTTATATCATGAGCTACATGGCTCATACATACTTTGACGAAAGAGTTTATACAGAAGCACGTTGTCGCATACATGAACGTCGGTAAGCCTAACGCAGTTTTGTCTCGTCATGAATGCACTCAGCTCTGATATCCATTAGATTCATCCGCTGCTGGAGAAAGATACTGGCTCAGGGGCTCTCCTATTCTTGCTAGCCTTCTCCAACAGACCGCTGAAGAGCTGCCACATCCACTGGACCAAAACCGCACTCTGTGGGATGCAACAATTGACAGGGGGCACCTCTCAAACCACAGCGATTCGCATGCTCAGGTATCGCCCCGCATCTCTGATAGTAGGGTGGATTTACTCGGTAGCGGCAGTGACTATACTGTTTTTCTACAGAGATTTGGAGTAACGCTTCGGCTTTTATATGTCTTGGAGAAGTGCTCACTGAGTACACTAGATACCGTGTATGGACGAATCGTTCAGAAACGGTTATAACAGTCCAGTTTGGCATCGGCATTCAGTCTGGGATTCAGAGAAATGGATGGAGACGTATGGAGATCCAGGTATGCTGCAACAGCTGTAAGCTATAATATTTTATGCTTAAAACTACATGACAGGATTCCACAGACATGTTGCTGTGGCCAAGCATTTGGGTCTCGTGTTACTACGCCTTGCAAACCAGGCAATTCTGCCATTCAATGTAAGCGTGCATGTATGCTGGTTTTTCGCGTATTTTTACTGACTCTTTCTCAAGACTACACAATATGCAGTAGACCTTCAGGGATTCTTGAATAAGTAGGTGTCGGGTGTTGGATAATCCCGAAATACTCACACTGTTTCCCTAGGGTCGAAGGTAAAACCCATACCCCTGGTTTGAAGAGCCTGGAGTTCGCCATTAAGAAGGTCCAGCAAGCTAGCAAGGCGCTAGATGGGCGCAAAGAGCGAGCTGCAGTTCGATTGGAGGCAGCTCTTCGGAAGGAAACCGCACAGTTAAAGGACAGCCAACCTCGTAAACACTATCCACTCAGCCATAGGCGACTGTGGTCTTTGGATCAAGTTCCGCCGGCGCCTTTCTCTCAAGCAACATTCGAGAAGCCGTCTGCAGATAGAAGCACTTCACATGAGCTCGCGGATGCGCTTAGCGAAATAAAGGCTGTCAACAAGGTTCTTTCTACGTTCGAGCAAGGTTTCATTTCCGAAGAAGGTCTTCCTGGGCGCGAGTGGTGAGCAACATACCGTTAGTGATGCTGTTTGACTGGGCTAATGTGTAAAATTGTCTTTCGCCTGTCAGGTATCGACACCTGGGCATTGCGCCGGGAAGATGGACAGTGAGTACTGGTTACTCTACCTAGGTGTTTTCGATGCTGATGCTATTTCTCTCAAATTTTAGGGATATGGAGCAACTGTTTTTCCCGCTCTCAATGAGGCCGTTACCCTAGACAAGAACTCGACACTTGCGACATACGAAGCTGAAAGACTGACACGTCTCCTCGAAAGCCTCGCTGATCGGATGAGTTAGAAGCTTAACGTATTTGGTTCACAAAGCAAACATTTCATCACAATATTATTTCTACAGTACACATAACTTGTCTCGCTATGTGTATCGGAAAGCTACTACTCATTCAATCGTCCAAAGAGTGACAAGCGTATACATCCCTTTCGCCAGAACATACAAATCAAATCAACCTTTCGGTACAGATACAAGAAACACAAAAATGCAACAAGTAAGGGTGGTGGTTGAACACGACAACAAATAATAACTTGGAGTTTGAACCGATTGTTAGAGAGGTTCTAATGTATTGAAGACAAGCCAGATGTAGGATAAGGGCGCCCTTGAGGAGGAGGGGCATTGTTGGTATTGTTGTTCAAAATGGAAAGCAGACCAGCTGGGGGGAATCCTCCGTTCGGGATGTTGGGGTTGGGAGCAGGACCATTGTACTGAGGTTGCATGGGATACATAGGTGCGCCGTAAGGGGGCATAGGGCCAGGGCCTTGAGGGAATTGGAGCTGTTGTGGATTATGATACATCGGTTGATGGAAACCTTGGTTGAAAGGAGGACCAGGGGGTGGCACGGGAGTAGCACTCGGAGTGGGGTGACTGAACATGTTGAGCAAGTTCCCCTTGTGCATGTTCTCTGGGCCGGCCATACGGGCTTGTGTAGGGCGAGTGTACATAGGCGAAGGCGGAAGAATCTGGCGAGGCATCCCATTTGTCATTCCCATCGGGTAATGTTGACGCTCCGCGGGCGGAGGCGGGTGGAATTGGCCACCAGGCATAGGATGGTAGCTCATGAACTGAGCAGCAGGTGTGCGCGAGGAGATCTGGGATGTTTGAGCCGGAGTAACGAGGCGGTCAGCGTCGCCAGCAACCGATTCGAGCAAAGCAAGCTGTTTTCGGCGCCGGTCCATCGGATGATCTGCGAAGTCATTCGGGGCTGGTGTCAAAGACGGCGGAGGGAAACTGGCAAAGGCGCCGGATGGCTGAGGCGTATTTGAAAACCTCTTCTGCAAGACCGGAGACCGAGACGTCAACGAGGCCGGGACAAGGCCAAGATCCGCGAACGCAGCGGGAGGCGCAGGGGGTACCGCAGTGTGCATATGCCCATTGGGAACAATGGGACCACGGTCTACTGGTTTTGAGGGCTTCGAAGCCTCGACGGGAGGTGGAGTAGGAGTGCCTTTGGTGACAGGACTGGCCAGCTGATCGAAGGGAGAGACGAAATCAAATATACTCTGAGTCGGGTTCTGCTCAGAGGTAGGAGCAGAAGTAAATACAGAAGCGTTATTCTTGGGCGTGAAATCGTTGATCATGTGTTGGGGTGGCTCGACAGCAACAGCAGCAGAAAGGCTAAGACCCTGGAGCAAACGGGCAAGATGGGGTTGCTCGCTAGGAGGTCTACCCTCCAGATTCTTGACATACACATTGCCAGCATGCGGAGTATCGCTCAAAGGGGTAATAGGTTCGACAGCAGATGCATGTGCACTCGATCCGCTCGTCAATGCGTTGGTACTAGTAGAGTTCTGGCTCGATGATTCAGAATCACGACCGACCCGGACAGCCAACGAGGCGGCCTGCGTATGCATCGGTTCGACGTCATCCCAGAGGTCAGATGATCTCGCCGGCAAGGCAAGATCTGCATCGTATCGTTCATGAGGTCTTGCGTTCGGGAGGAATGGTGACGCAGTCTCGAGGTCCAAATCAACTTGAGAATGTGAAGGATGGTAGGCCTGTTGGTAGGCTATTGCAGGCGTACGTCCACTCTTGCGAGCAGCCCTTCTCTGACGCTTTCGTTCGCTCACAAACGCTTTTAGTTGACTACAAACCAAGACGTGTCAATAAACCAACCAAACAAAGACATAGTGCGTCACTGACCCAACGAAAGGCGAGATGAGATAAAACTTGTTGTTCGGAGCAACAACGCGATTCTTCTTCCATGTAGGTAGGTCATTGAGTTTGAACCATTCGATTTTCTGTGAAAGGGGCAATGATGAATGGCTGTAAAAGATAACCAAGTAATAATCTCACGCTGATCTCCTTCCTCGTCCTCGTTTGAAAAGCAGTATCCTCGGGTACATCGGGAACAATGTAGAGGGTCAGTTGTTGCTCCTTCAGGGTATTCTTGATATAATCATCACGGTTGAGTAGTGCAGTCACATCGAATCCAGTTTCCTCGAATGTCTAAGATCGACCGGTTAGACCCAAATCCGTCCCACCGATAACGAACACACCTCTCGAATAGCGCAATCGTATTCTGCTTCGTCCTCATTAATTTTGCCCTTTGGAAAACCCCATCCAGATGAGGCTTTCCAACCCTTCACAAGCACGCACTATACACGATGCACCAGTTAGCCAAGTCCACCCTCGACTCGACGAAGCACACACCTTGTCAAGCGCTGGGTTTAGCATAATAGTCCCGCATACTGGAACCCTCGTCTTGTATCTCATAAACTCTTGGAAAGCTTGTTCGTGCTCTTGGCTTGCACTCCATCTGCTGAGGAGAGGACACGCAGCAAAAAGCTGTTGTGAGAACCTCTTAAGAGGAAGGGAAGGAAGGTCTGGGTTCTCGTCTCTAATAAAGTCTTCATAAAACCAGTGTCTATAAAGAAGGTAGGTGAGCATGTCAACAAAGAACGACAAGGACATACGCTTGTTCGACTTGGAAACATATTCTTTCTACAGTCTCAAGCTCCTCGTCCGGTACGTTTAGAATAAATCGACTGTTGCGATAGCAATGTAAGGCATCGTTCATTGCTCTGGTTGTCCAGCACTGACCTGGACAGATCTTCCCAAACTTCCTCTGAAGTGGCGTCTTTGAAGGAAAAAGTCCCGGAAACCATGCCTGGTATCCCGGGCTCTGATGGTGCTGATGTTGAAGGTTGAGGGGCCATAATGTATTGATATATAGTTAAGCAAAGGTGATGGGAGGCAGGAGGAGAGGATCGTGAGTGGCGCCATCATAAACACGACACACTATTTGTCAGCGGGGGGTAAGTGGCAAGTGGCGGTACTCAGACATAGGAACCAAATATCCTCAAGTTCGCGACCATCTGATTTCCACTGCGAGCCTTAACAGAATTTTCGTAACAAAAGTTTACAATTCAATTTGGATGATTTGGTTTAATTTTGGTTGCATTGATACAAAGAAACAAGTGAATAAGCCAAGCGATGGGTGATTGGTTGATTGTGGGATACGTATTGGGTTGAGCCTGGACGTCGGAGCGCTTGTCGATGCTGAGCGCCGGGCGGGACGTATTGTCAAATACCAAGCTGGGGTATCGCCGGACAGTATGATCGGAGATGTGATATACATGTTGTCAGAGATCCACGGGAAGATTGGTAAGTTCATTTCGAATCACGTTCAGAAGTTGTGACTGATGCGGGGCCACTCGATAGTGGATGCGCGCGCAACGGATCTGGAAAAGACCAAGACGAAAGCGGTTTTGCAGACGTTGTATATTCGGCTCGGATGGGACTTGGGTGAGGCCGCTCGTCGTGGTCAACGTCCGCCGAATGCAACAAACACGATCAAAGATATGTGGGGTAAACCCAGGCCGGTTCGCCCCACTCCAAAACTACTATGAACTCTCAAGTACAGTATAGCTCTCCCGGCGTCTGAGATTACCTAGATCCTTTCTTGCGCGCAGGGATACTTTTTTTTCGTTTCCGTGATACATTAGCACTCGCAGTGGTTCGTTAGTCCAAGGACCAGTACTAGTTTCTTTTTCTGTTCTTATGCGTTACCTTGTCCCTTCTTGTACATTTTTCCGTTTCCTTCTGCTTTCTTTCTTCTTTTTCCTACTGCTCTACATATTCCGTTTCCTTACAGTTTGATTAATTCGCCTGAGTGAATTATACGTGTATCTGTTCTTGTACTGTCTGGGCCCTGAATCAAATGTTCGTGATCAACTCCTAACTTCAATCAGATTCGCTTGTCTCGTTCAGGGCACTGGATTTACGCTTCAAGAAGGCACAGATAGAAGAACAACAAGCATTTGCATTCGGTTTGAGATACATTCGTACAGACAGTCAAGTCTTGACTCCAGTCCGTGTCTTGACTCACTCAGACCGCGTCTTGACTCTGGTCCGAATCCTGACTCTGGCTTAAGGCAGAGTCGTGATTCCAGGTCCGTGTCAGGACGCTTGTCTGAAGAGTCATGACACTGGTCCGAGTCTTGGCTCTGACTTCAAACGATAAAGAAAATAGGCAAGAAGAAAACAGAGAATGGCACAACCGCGAACAGGCATGAGAGATATCCGATAGAAAATAACGAGTACGAGGATGAGCTTGGCTCGAGTCTACAGCCCATGTAAGCCGACGGTCCGTACCCATGAGGTAGTTGTCTTACATTCTATTGAGTAGATAGTATGGCTCGCAGGGTCAGCGACTGGCTCTAGGACGTTCCGTACACCTCATGGCTCGAGCCCCCAAGGTGCAGGACCCATCCCATTCCGAGTCGTCGTGGTCGAGCGCTGGTCCCGGAATATACTCCTCAGCATGCGTATCGAGGTCGACTCGAGTGTCATGCTGAAGAGGCTAGTGTCCCAATCCGAGCGCTCGACAAATGGTGGGGGATCCAATGAGGGAGATCCAATGAGGGAGATCCAATGAGGGAGATCCAAGTACGGTTGGGAATCCAAGGAGCGATGGGCTCAGAGGCAGATGAGGTACGAGTAGGTCTACAACACCAGTCAGCCCTTGCTCCCAGCCCGCGGCATTCGACTTACAGTAGTCTACAGTAGCCTCCGGTCGCCAGTAGTGGATGACCAGTGGACACCATGCCGAGCGCATCACTCGGGGAGGTGTGCTCGGCATAAGCCATCGTCGTCGAGCGTGATCCCAGGATATACTCCGGCCGGCAGCCAGCGAGCTTTAATGTCCTATAGGCGCTTCGACGAACGGTGGTGGGGTCCAACGGGTCCGACTACGAGAGCATACATTGAAGGATGTCCGATGAGTAGCGTGGCTTGAGCCAAGGGGCTAAGGTGTTGGAGCAGAGTAGCTCGATTTTTGCTGTAGTCTAGTAATTAGTGCTATGATAGCTAGAGTAGCTATCAAGTACTTACCATGATCCAGACGAAGAGCAAGTACGAAGACCAGTAGATCATGTGTGAGCAAGAGGTAGTGGTGGGTAGAGGAGGGCGGAAGAGGTAGTTGGGTTGCAGTTCGTCTCGCTCAGACGGCCTTCATTTATACCCCTGCCAGCATGGCTCGTGCAGAGACCGTCGAGGATTAGATATCGAGGACTCGTGGGACTCGTCGGTCAAGCAGCGTCGCCTGCGCAGATCCCGGTGACGTTCCTAACCCCCTATCGCTCATAGACCTCGGAGCTTGGAGCACCGACAGCCATAACACGGCTCCAGAGCACCTTGGACCTCGCTCAGACACCCTCGCACAGTAATGCGACGTGAACAGTGAGCATATCCTCCCCAGCGGCAGACGTCGGCATTTGTGTACGTCTGTTTACTCCTCTTTTTCCGGATCCGAAACGTCAAAAAGTCGGGACGCCAGGATGCATATAGCTGTTCCGGAGCTAGTTCCCGCCAGCGGCCACGTGATGATTCAGCAGCCAGCTCGGTGATGACAGAGGTGACGACAGAGCAACGGCCCAGGTCGATGATCGGGAGCAGAGAGTCGTCGTGCATCGAACGAAACGAGAGAATCGAAGGAGAAATCTCATAGGTCACATAGGCGGGTTTGTGGTTCGCGTATGGGTCGACAGCGAGTAGTTTGTATTAGCTGTTGATTCTAAACTAGTACTATACTTATCTAGCTCAAAGCTGGGCACGAGAACTGGCGTATGGTATATAAAATCGGAGCTGACTTTGTTCGATAACTGTGCACTAAGTAGGTTTTCTGGCATGGCACTTAGAGCCTGAGTCGTTTTTACGATTTTACAATGCTTGATTCGCAAGCACAAGCCCGACTTCTCGACGTGCGGCGACTCTCTCCCCCCGACCATCGACCTGGGTCGCTGCTCCGTCATCGCTCATCTGGTCGATGACGCATTACATCGTCATAGACGGACATGATCCTTCAATAGCCTATATGCGCTGTCGGTACCGCAATTCATGGACGTTTTGCGCCTGGAAAAAGACACATCAACAGACGTACACATATCCCGACGTTCACTGATTAGGAGAATGCGCAAACTACTCGCATTCACTCTTGCGAACGCTGAGAAAGCTCGGTATGTGAAGATCTCATGAAGCCGTGCTCCGGCCGTCGGAGACTGAAAGCTAGGGGATAGGGGTAGGAACTGCACCGGGGCTTCGTGGGGGACGCTGCTTGCCCGAATGGCGCAATTTCTAAGCGATCTTCACTCGTGCACGGCTCAACCAAGCAGGGTATAAAAGAAGGCCGTCTAGCAGGGACGAAGAGCAGCTCAACCACTCTCATCTCCCCTCCTCCCCGCTACGAGCCCTTTACTACCTGGCCTACCTTTACTCATGGCCTCGCATGATCTCTTCTACTATTTGCTCCAAGTAAGTGCTGCCCAAATTTGAGCATGCTCAACACACTGACGATGATATCCTAGACGAGCATGGGCTACCTGGCTCCAGCCTCATAGCTCCTCAACTAGTGCTGAGCCTTGCTGCCTTTAAGCGCATGCATATCCCGGGCCTGTGGACCCCACCACCGTTCATCGAAGCGCCTATAGGACATTAAAGCTCGCTGGCTGCCGGCCGGAGTATATCCTGGGATCACGCTCGACGACAGTGGCTTATGCTGAGCACACCTCCCCGAGTGATGCGCTCGGCATGGTGTCCACTGGTCATCCACTACTGGCGACCGGAGGCTACTGTAGACTACTGTAAGTCGAATGCCGCGGGCTGGGAGCAAGGGCTGACTGGTGCTGTAGACCTACTCGTACCTCATCTGCCTCTGAGCCAATCACTCTTTGGATTCCCAATCGTACTTGGATCTCCCTCCTTGGATCCCCCTCCTTGGATCTCCACTGTTTGTCCAGTGTTCGGATTGGGACATTGACCTCCTCAGCATGACACTCGAGTCGACCTCGACACGTAAGCTGAGGAGCATGTCCTGGGGCCAGCACTCGACCACGACCACGACTTGGAATGGGATGGGTCCTGCACCTTGGGGGCTCGAGCACACCTCTGAGGATGAGCTCGAGCCATGGGGTGTATGGAATGTCCTGGGCCGGTCGTGCTTGGATCACCCCTCGTCTGTGGCTTGTCAAATGTAAGCGTACATTGCTCTTGACTATGGACTCTTTCTGACGTGAACGACAGGGCTCTGAATGATGCGTCTCCCAAAACCAAATTCTTGCGTCGGTCTTCTGTACTTGTCTTCATCCAATTGTCTGTGTTAGATTGTAATCAAACTCAACTCCATAAATCCAAGTCATGTCTTTCATAAATATTGACTGCGATCAAGCATAAGCAGCTTGAGCCAATGCCGATTGTCAATAAGTACGAATGACGTTTTCCAAAGACCCAACCAACTCGCGCATATAACAAGCGGCTTCTGTGTCCTCGTATTTGCAACCTCCCCAATGGCCGTTATAAGTTTCCTTTCTACTCAAAATTCTAAGTTAATAGCAACAGTTCTTAGAGCCTGAGGATAGTAGCTCCACCTGCACACTCAACGTAGACCACATATCAGCGAGATGTATCGGCGGAGTCTTGCAGCGATACAGAATGCGGGATCATACCGATTGTGATGTGAGCTGAAACAACCTAATTTGGAGGTTTTATAGACCGATCCCAGTTATTTCTTCATGTAACGGTGCTCCATATCACTCTGCTGTATTTTCAAACTGATATTGTGTTTTCGGATAGGAAGCGCACGATAAGGAGGTGGGATGTTTTGGTAATTTGGAGAGTTATAGTCAATTTACATACCAGAACTGTGAAAAAAACCTATCTATCGGCTATATGAGCACTGGTATGCCTTTTATCCTTCGGTTGAATATTAGTTTCGACCAATGCTACTGAAATACATGACGTCGGCGCCTGTTTGTGGGACTGGCGCTTGTGGAATGTGACAAATACAAACAACCTCAACCCTAGAGCCCACCCCACACGAATAGGTTACATACACGCGATTACAATTTATCACGCCCTGCTACGACCTTCAGCTACGCACACATACATCACCATCCCAAATTAGACTACGACGAGGCAAGTAATCATGTCCCCTGGGCCCATCTACCACTGAGCTTATCGCGTCGCCGCCGACAGAGACAACATGGACCAGCAAGGCCAGGAGGAGCTATATCCCATCGCCATCCTTATGGATGAGCTCAAGTCGGAGGATGTCCAACTTCGCCTGAACGCTATTCACCGTGTTTCGACAATTGCACTTGCCCTAGGGCCCCAGCGCGCACGCGACGAGCTCCTGCCGTTCTTGCTCGACTCGCTCGACGACGAAGATGAGGTCCTCGTCGCGATTGGCGAAGAGCTCGGGAACGGAATGGAAGAATATATTGGTGGACGCGAGTATGCGCACTTGCTACTCCCCATTTTGGAAAAGTTGGCGACGATGGAGGAGACATTGGTACGCGACAAGGTACGTCCCTCACGCGACTCATTCACCAGCCTTTGGGTTGAAGATCATCCCCGCGTGCGCCTCGCGCTATTTTAATTTTCGGTCAGGCTACCGAGTCTATCAACAAGATCGCCGAGATGCTGTCCCCGCGTCAGGCAGAAGAGAACCTTGTGCCGCTCGTGCGAAAGCTCTCGACCGGTGACTGGTTCACCTCGCGCACCTCGTCGGCCGCGCTTTACGCGTCTGTATACCCTTCCTCTGCTTCGCACAAGGATGAACTTCGAAAATTATACTCGAACTTGGCTCATGACGACACTCCGATGGTCCGACGTGCGGCTGCAAAGGGGCTCGGTGTGGGTCGTGTCTGCCTTGAACTACTGTGCATTGCATACTAACTAGGGAAACAGCCGTTTGCTAAGCAGCTGTCCAAGGAGCATTTGCTTTCTGAGGGATTGCCCATCTACCGAAAGCTTGCGTCTGACGATCAGGATTCAGTCCGGTTGTTGACCGTCGAGGCGCTCATCGCTATTGCTGAACAGCTCAAGCCCGCGGAGGTCAAGGAACAGCTGCTTCCTCAAGTCCGCCAGGCGGTTACTGACAAGAGCTGGAGGGTTCGTTACATGGTGGCCAATCACTTTATGAAGGTCTGTTGAACTCTATTCAACGAGTTATCAGAGCTTAATCAGGCGATTGTAGCTGGCTTCGGTGGTTGGCCCCGACATTATCCGAGATGAGATGGTCGGTGCATTTGTGCAACTCCTGAAAGACAACGAGGCCGAGGTGCGCTCTGCGGCTGCAGGCCAGATCCCAGGTAACCAAATCGCGCTCCAGCCCGGTCTTCTAGTCTCCTCACCGTTTCTCAGGTTTCTCCAAGCTGCTCGATCGTGATGTCATCCTTGCCCGCATTCTACCCTGTGTCCGTGATCTTTCGACTGATGCTTCCCAACACGTTCGAGCTGCTCTAGGCAAGGAGATCGCTGGCCTCTCGCCTTTGCTCGGCAGGGAGGGGACGGTCGATCACCTGCTACCACTGTTCATGCACCTCCTCAAGGACGAGTTCCCTGATGTTCGATTGAATCTGATCGGCAAGCTGGAGCAAGTAATCGGTGGTAAGCTGTTTCACCCTGTCCGTGCACACAACTCGGCTCACAAGAAACAGTGATTGGCATTGAGATGCTATCTCAATCGCTCTTACCTGCGATTATCGAATTGGCCGACGACAAGCAATGGCGCGTCCGACAGGCCATTATCGAGTACATCCCTTTGCTGTCCACGCAACTTGGTGTCTCGTTCTTCGACGACCAGTTGAGCAACCTGTGCATGTCGTGGTTAGGTGACAATGTGTACAGCATTCGCGAGGCGGCGACGATCAACTTGAAGCGCCTGACGGAAATATTTGGTGTCGACTGGGCAAAGACAACCATTGTGCCTAAAATCCTGGCAATGGCTGGTCACAACAGCTATCTGCACCGCATGACCACTGTGTTTGCTATCACAGTACGTTGGATATGGCCTCCGTTTGCTTGCGACTTACCAAGTACTCTTTAGACTATTGCGCCGACTTTGAATGTCGAAGTTATCCGAGACAGCGTTCTCCCAGCTACACTTCAACTCGCTACCGATCCCATACCCAACATTCGATTCAACGTCGCCAAATGCCTCGAAAACTTGGGTGGCGCTCTCGCCGCGTCTGGCTCACCCGAGGGCCACGAGGTCGCACAACGATCAATTGTACCGATGCTTGAGACGTTACGAAATGATCCTGACGCGGATGTGCGGTACTTTGCGGGCAAGGCTCTAGAGAAGACAGTTGGTGTACAGGTCCGGGGTGCGTCGTCTGCAGTTCGGGCTCGTGTCAACAGACGCTAATATGGGCTACTGGTTTTTCTTTTTCTTTTAATGCAGGATGAGGGGGAGTAGAATGTATATAGTAAATCGATCAGGGTATAACGGAGATTCCTTTTGTGAAAGATGAGGACAGTAGACTACTTGCCTTGCTGATTGAGAGATTTGTACGTGCATTTTCGTTAATAACAAAATACCAGAAAGTTTCTTGCGTCTTATGTTTAAACTCGAAGCGTAAATCATAGCAACAGTCATCTTCTGGATAGTCATATTTGTGCTTGATTTAGTAATTGTATCGGCGCTCGCCGACCACATTTGACGCCCAGTTCATCAATCATCCACGCTTCTAATTACTCCCGCCACCACCGAAATCACCTGCCTAACCTCCATCATGCAGATACAAACGAAGTTCTTGTATTTCTTATTTATCACATTGGCGACTCTAGTTGCCGGTCAAGAGACAGGCCCGCCCATCATCGCCTCGCCAATCACCAACTCGCTGCCTCCAGAGGCCTCGTCGACGCCAACGTGAGTAGAGCAGTACTAGGCACGACTTCAATGACTGATGCGCGAGCACTACTCGTAGAACTCGTAGGACGTCTACGCGGCCATCACCATCATTGCCGGTAACGAACAGTGCTAGCAACACGAGTATCCCAAGCTCGACGCGTGCACCTGCGACGTCTTCGAGTCCAAGTCTCACTTCCAACACGATCACAAGTGTTTCATCGACGGCTTCATTATCGCCATCATCGTGAGTAGAGTGAGAACAACACGGGGCGAGCATCCCCGCACGCATCATGTATCTGATCTTCCCACTCGCGATGCAGAACACCTACGCCCACGACGTCGATCCAGACTTCGACCGCGCGCCGATTAAACACGCACCGTCCCTGGATACTTCTGCTCCCCGCTTTTGTTTTTGTTTTTCTCACCTAGGCGAGTAGGCGCGCAGCTGTTTGACTTTTGGGCTGGTAAGCCTTCCCGTTTCCAATTCCGCACCGTCCCTAGGTTCTGACCATTGCCTTTTTTCGAAAATTGCCATATCAAAACGAAATCAGTAATTAAGAATGATCTGCTATCGTCTATCATACCCTGTACCCTCGCACACTTCATTATCGATACGAATAGGATTTTGCAATGGTTTCAGCCTTGGCTGTAGTATTATGTACATTCCACTATCGAAACGTCATTCGATATCTCGCGCCTACTGAATCGTGATCGCTCACTCTTCTGGATGCACCTGGATGCGCAACACGAGCGATCTCTTCTGTGAGTAATTCGCAGATCGCCGTGCGGGGGGTTTGAGTTTTGAGTGCGTGTGGCTATGGTAGAATGTTGTGGCTATGCGATACATTCTGTCCTTCTGATTGATCAGGTTCTGTGCTGGAGCTCGGTAGACTGATTTGGCACTCGGAGATAAAATCAATGATCCAGAAATGAATTGCTAGCAAAAGGACATGGGAGGATCTGAAATGAGGGCATATAGGGCAAGAGCAGGACAGCAAAGACGGGAGACTACAGGAGCGCATGAAAGATCGTCAAAGACATACTGGTACTTTTACATAAGTATAGACCCGACTCAAACACATAACTGTACAGAGATAGAGTGAGACCTAGGACAGAATGGAGAGTAGGGAGACAAGTCGGGGTAATGAGACAGTAAGTGCTAAAATCGGGTCGATACATAGAGATGCGAGGAGAAAGCAGCAGTCCGGCAAAACAGCGAAACACACACACACGGCAGAGGAAACAAGAAAACATGCAAGAAAGAGAAAGAAAGGGGAAACAACCAGATCGAGATCGACTACTCGCCCGACTCGGATGTTCGGGTGCTCCGTCTTCGTCGTCGCTCAGCATCAAGGGAGACTCCAAGCGAGAGCCCGCGGGCCTCGAGAACCTCCATGGCGACGCGAGCCGCATGTTCCGACACACCCCGGTTGGCGCGCGAACGGGTCTTCCTGGCGGTTCCAAACGCCTGAGCCTTGATCACCGCAAGGGTGTCTGAAAAGGCAGGACCGTCGGGGGTCGAGTCGCGAGCACGGCGGCGCTCACGTCGAGACTCGCGGTCAGCAGTCGATCCTGGAGTCGGATACGGGTCGCTTCCAGAGTGGGTGCGACGGAACTGGGCCCGGGAGCGGGTGAGTCGGCGCGGGGTCTGGGGATCGGGCGACATCGTCTGGGCGCCTTGCTCGAGAAGTTCATGATCCGAGGCGGGGGTGCTTGGGTGGCGCATGGCGACAGAGGGGTCGAATGTGGCGGCGAGAGAAGGAGAATCATGGAAGCGAATCATGCCGTTCTGCTCGAGGGTGGCGTCCTCTGTGAGCTCGGGGATGATGATCTGGGAGCCTGGCGAGCAGGTCATGGGTGTGGTGTCTTCCATGTTATCCATGTATCCGTTGCTGTGCATAGATGAGCCGGACCATTGGCCATCGTGACCGTGGTGCTGGTGCTCGTTGGAGAAGACAGGGTAGCTGGAGCTAGACATCATCATGTTCTGGGTGTTGCCGTACGCATCGTAGCCGGGGAGGGCGTTCATCGTATCCGCAGGCGAGGGGAGCTGGTGCACAGGAAGCTCGCCTGGCTGGGCGTAGCCGAGCCGCTGCTGGTACTCGATCATGTTGTGGGTGGCACCAGTGTCGTGCATGACCATCCCACCAAGAGTCTGTTGACAAGACGAGACCGAGGGAGGGACAAGCGAGCCATCGGTATCGGAAGATGCGTCCGAGAGCGACTGCTGGGGGTTGGTGCGGCTGTTGAGCGCACGCCAAACACGCTCACGTTCGCGCTCGGCCTGGCGCATCGAGTTGATCGTCGAACGGAGCTCGACGTTTTCTTGCTTGGCCTCTTCAGCGACGTCGCGGGCCTCACGGCAGCTGTCCTGGAGCTGGCGGACGACAAACTCGAGACGGGTAACTGGACAAAATGAGTCAGATGTATCAGCCGAGATGGATGGAATGACGCACCAGTCTCTTCGAGGTTGGCGATGTAGTTGGCGCGGCGAGAGCGGAACGCGGCCTGGGCATCGGCGTTCTTCTTGCGGCGGAGCGTAGCGAGCTGAGTGGGAGAGAGGTCGGCCTCATCGATAGTGGGCTGCTGCTGCTGCTGAGACATGGCGGGAAGGGGATGGGTGGTGAGCTCAGTCTTTCGCGCGGGGATTTGTGCAAAACGGAAAGAGCCACGAGGCGTATGCTAGTTGGTGTCGTTGGTCTGATCCACCTAATCAGGCGCGGCGAGGAACGACATGAGGAGGAGACAATCGCAGGCCGTCCCGAGAAGCCACCCCGAGTATGGACTGGACGCGGGTCCAGCCCGAATCTCCGGGTAGACCCTGACTTTCGCATACACCACCCCCTCAGAGTTTCCCCCTCTCCCTCACCCCTCACACACCATACACGCGCACACTGATGCCGGCGCTCTCGTCGCTACGTCCGTTGGTCCGCTCTGCTGCGGCCGCTCAAACTCACTATATGCGTGTGCACGCGTGCGGTCGTCCCGCACGCTGAAATGAATCTATGCATTCGTAGTATCTATCGCTCGCGCACTCAGTAGGGTCGAGACTGCCGCGAGGCCACCCACCCAGCATCACCCGTCACTGCCTCCCGACCCCGAGTCCGCCTCCTCCGCCTCTGCTTCCGCCTCGTCATCGCCCTCCATGTCCAACACCTCGAGCGCACCGGTCTCGTCCAACACACATGCCATCCGTCGCCCGCGCCGCCCATTGACCGCCAGCTGCGCCCCGCCGCCGCTCCACGCGCGCAGCTCCCGTGACCGCTCAATCGGAACGCACACCCCAGAAAACTGTCCGAATCTCTTAGTTCGCGCCCAGATCCCCGCTAAATGAAAACACGCACCCTACCGCTTCGGTACTCGTCTACTGCCAGTTCGTTCAATGTTTCCCAAGAACGGCACACACGATCGTCTTCGGCTATCGCGTTTGTGTACTCCACGTCCCTGTACATGACCGTCGTAATAAAGGCCCTGGCTTTGACGTGTACAATTGAAATAATCTACGATCACCTTCTGTAGCCTAAATCAAACCGACTGGGGCGCACCTTGCGGTTCCTTGGTGCGTACCACCAGTAACAGCGCGTCGTCGTCAAAGAACTCCAGGTCCAATATTTCCAGATCGAGTGTCTCCTCAGACTCCTCTCGCGCTCGCGCCGCGCATTCCATCACTACGGCCCCCACCAGCTCGGGCCTGCCTTCCGCAGCCTCATGTCCATGTCTGATCTTGAGCAGGCACACTGAGCCCGGAGCACGCCGAACGGCAGCAATTCACCAACGCGCCACAGTGGTCCAAACACATCATCAACCCCCGCACCGGGAAAGCGCCCGATAAAGAAAGAAACCTACAATACGCCTTGTCCGCCCTGCGCACCGATGTCGCGACATACTGTTCCCATCCTGCTTCCTAAAGTCATGTGTAAGCATATGGGAGAAAGGTAAGCACCTCCAATCTCAGATGTCCCGATCGTGATCATCCAACCAAACATCAAAACAATAATGAAATGCATATATCCACTCACCCCCTCTCTGTTTGCAACGGTCCGCTCGCGTGGTGCCGTGCTCGGCCCGTCCTCGTGGGGCAATGTCCCCTTGCCCTCGTCTCTGTTTCCGCCGAGAGCTCCCATGTCGCCTCGGACCACACGTGCGTGACGGGTCGTCGCGCCCGCCGCCTCGCCGCACAAGTCTGCGCATCTTTGCGCTAGATCTCCCACCAGGGCAAGTATATTACGCTCCGGGTACTCGGAAAGCAAGCTTCGGTTCGACCTCGCGCTAGCCTCCTGCTTTTGCCCCTATACGTATCCGAAAAGAGCAAAAGGGTCTGTTTCAGCTGCACACACATAGGGATCGTCAAAGATGAGACAGCGCTTGCCGGCGGGACCGTCTCATCGGTCAAGCTTTCTAAAACCCGGCGCGCCTCGGCGGTAGATGCGCTCAGCGACGGTTGTTCGCTCCGGGACTCGCCGGGGTAGGTGTGAGGCATAGGGCCGGTGAACCAGGCGGTGAGCGGGCTGTCGAGGAACCCATGCTCGATGTAGTCCATGGCCTCGAGCACATCGAACTGGGTCTGGGCCGAGCCTGGAGCGCGCGCGTTGGCGTCTGGGTCCGATGCTTTGTGAATCTCTGTATGCGGGGGCACACGCGGCGCGTGAGATGTGGGGCCAAGCGACGTGAACAGGGAGGTAGGGGCGCGGAATGTGTCGGGACATGGCGCGGTGGGCGTGTGTGTGAGTCGCGAGCAGAGCAACCGATTGGATCGTGTGACTGACCGCTACGGATAAACTTGATGAATTCAAGAAAGCGCGCGTGCTCCGCGTTGGCTTCGATGGCGAGCCACTGGGAGTATGCGATCACCCGATGGGCCCGGCGCAAACAACCTTGGATCTCGCGCGGTGGAAAGCGGAACAAGTCGTATCGGTCGGGCCTATAGGGGCCGGTCAGCGCAAGGCAGAGAGACGAGACGAAACCCAAGGATCGACGAGACGGAAACTCTGACACGCCGCATCAGGGTGATGGTTATGCACTGACCATGCGGCCCAGCCTCGGATTTCTTCGAGTACCACGACGAGACGCTCTGCGGCGGGAGCCAGTCGCCGCCCTGCATAATCTCGCATTTTGATGAGGGCATGGGATACCATCTGTTCCCAGTGATTGACAGTCTATTCCGTCGAGTTGCGTTGGTGGACGATGAACAAACCGGGAAGGAAACCGAGATGGCTGGCTTACCCGATCGGTGAGTTTTCCCCCACCGCCCAGGAAATCTTGCAGCGAATCTGTGGCACGTCCCGTAAGCAGTAGCAGGGTGAGTTCTGCCACGGGACCCAGCGTGGCACCTGCATGGCAGTTATATTAGACACGCCTAGGTTAGAGATGTGAAACTGACGGTCATTGAGCGTGCGTTTCTTGTCTTGTATGAGCTTTGCCCAGTAATTGCCTGCATCCTTGACGCCGTCTGTTCCCTGGCGGCCGTTCCAGACCAGCGCCAACTCCTCGATGCCTAGGTGTATATAGTCCAGGAGGGCACGGATAGTGGATGACGCGCGGGCAACGTTGCGCGTGGCTGGGTCGACGGCGATGGGTACGTCGACCAGGGTCGGGGCCCAGGACGTGTGATTGTGCGCGAGATGAACCGCAAACGAGGTGATCGACGTACGTTTATAGAGGGCCACGGCGCCACCGGACTCGGCGACGGGGAGCGAGCCGAGGGGGTAGCTTCCGTCGAGGTAGAGGTGCAAAGCGCCGGCGCGGTCTGCTACGACCACGAGGGTGCCGGCGTTGGGGTCTGCTTTTTCGTCTTTTGTCTTTGCCCTGGCTGCGTCGCGCATGCGAGAGGTGGTGGGGGCGCGATCTAAGGCGCTAATGGAAGCCAACTCGAGATCGAGCGGAAGCGTGGGGATGCTTCGGATGACCGGGCTGGGTTCGTACCACTTTTGTTTGGGTGGCTCGGGCAAGCCGAACGCGGTGGCTGCGCCCATGCCCATCGCGGGTTTGCTGCATACTGTGAGATAGAAAACGAGCAGAATTTCAGGACGAGCTCACGTTGGCGCCGGGTCCTTGTACGGGTCGAGGAGCGGGAGCCGGGCGAGAAGCGAGTGTGCGGAGCCTGGCTTTAGGGGATGTGAGAGTGCGTGAGAATGAGTTACATTGGACGGACCGTGTTTGTGCCGCGGCGCATGAGATCTGCAAGCTCGTCTGCGGGGGGCTGGCCGTCGTTGTCGAGCCACCAAATTCCGGTGAGCTCGACACCATTTCTGGGGAGAGAAAGGACACGGATGAGAGAGCCGTCGTGGACAGAACGAAGAGAGATGCGTGGGGGGTGATGGGAGCAGACAACGACGAGACCTGTGCAGAGAGAGTGAGAACCATGATGGGGCCGCGTGGTGGTGTGTGCGCACCGTCCGGACTCCAGCCAATGTGCGTGATGTGGCTCTCGTCCTCGCCGCTCTCCCACACCTTGCCGCCCTGCATCCGCCACAGCCCGAGTCGGTCGCCGCCGCCAGCGCTGCCCACCACAACCACCACCAGGTCCATCGTCGGGCAGCACGCCCCCGCCACCACCCGCGTCCCGCTCCCCACCCCAAACGTCGCGTGCACCCCAAATGCCGCGCTCGACAGCAGTCCCATCGTCGTTGCAGATCACAACTGATGTTCGCGCTGGCGTCAACTGGCGTGATTTGGGCATCTAATCACAGCACAGCCACTGTCAAATTTTGTTTTTGTTTTTGACCACCACCATGGCGCGCACAGACTATGTCATGACCATCGACTCGGACGGCGAGGACGAGGTTGGCCGCGACGAGGACGGCCCTGCGCTGGATCCGACGTTTAGCTTTGACGTCACGGGCGGTGCACTGACAGGCGTGCTCGACGCATGGGACGCCTCGGAGGATGTCGTCAAGGCTGGGTCCAAACCGGTCTGTCGTTTGACACTCTCGTGTGTGCCGTGCTGACTTGCGTCAAGTATAGGAGCCCATCTCTGTCGACGATATCATTGAGCGCAGGCGGTTAAAGGCCCAGGCTGGGGTCAAGCGAAAGAGAGATGACCAGGAGTCTGACGATGAGTCGGAGGACGAGTCGGAAGAGGACGAATCTGATCAAGGTGTGTGCTCTAGAGCTGCTCATTATGCATTTAATTTCACCTCTAGCAGAGTCTGCATTTGGTGGCGCAGCCGACGAGGACGAGCAATCCGAAGACGACCCACTAGCTTCAGACGTAGACGCACCATCCGACTCTGAGCACTCTGAACCCGAACCTGAATCCGACTCGGACGCAGATTCGGACATTGAAACCACTGCCCAAAAGGCCAAAAAAGCAGCCTACTTTGCTCCCGAATCAACCGACACGACTCCAGCCCATGCATCCTTTACAACCA